>CAEGAE010071207.1:0-26044 GCA_903067095.1 Girardinus metallicus | reverse complement strand
TGCGACAGACTGGTGACCTGTCCAGGGTGTACCCCGCCTCTCACCCGGAACGTAGCTGGAGATGGGCACCAGCACCCCTCCCGACCCCATTAAGGGACAAGGGTGAACAGAAAATGGATGGATGGATGGATATATCTGCATCTTTGTATAAGGATCAGAATCCAAAATTGTCACGTTAGAACATAGTAACGCAGTGGTGTGATAGCAGTATATTGTCTTGGTAAGAAGGTCTGTGGTTTCAATCTCAGGTGTGTGGACAAGACTTATGAGCTGTGTGCTAATACTTGAACATCCCACATGCCCATTAGCAAATGACATTCTCTTTCCGACAAAGGGTGAGTGACCTTCATACTAATGATGCTCGCTCGCTGAGTGAGCTCTCCAGAGAAGAGGATCCTTTCTTTGGAAAAAAAAATCTGAGTTTACTGAGTCACAATCAGGTTGGTAATATCTTCTTCCTACAGGTGCTTACATTCCTTGTCAACGTCTACATTGTATGAAATTCAACAAGTTTAACTCATTTGTTTATTTTAGTCTGGAAAAAGTGAGGAAAACTTACTTTTTTGCACATGCTCTATACATGGTATGCAAGAGACTGCTGCAATGCAGAACTACAGTCATAGTTCGTGCACAAAGCTAGAGGCAATCCATTGTCTGTGCTTGTTTTTTCCTACCCATGGTCACAGGGGGCTGGTGCGTATATCCAGGGGTAAAAGGGTGAGAGGTGGGATACACCCTGGATAGGTCACCAGTCCACCACAGGACCAACATAGAGACAGATGGCACAGACAACAGTTCAAGGAAACTCAATACTTACCGGCAAGGCAGTGTTTCCTATTAACCCAGCATGCTGTTGGTTTCTATGAGGAAACTTGGGGGACCTGCATGAACAGGGAGAGCTTACTGACATGATGATGACAAATCATGTCACTGACTGACATCATTTGAACCCAAAACCTTCTTGCTGTGAGGCAAATACTTCAGTGCAGCCTTCTTCATAATTAATTCCCCAGTATTTCCTTTTATCGCTCCCAATACTTTAAAATATGGTCTGTTATGACACCTAGAGGCGCAGTAATTTACTGCAGCCCTTCCAATAGCTGTACACAGTTTGTCTTTTTCTTTGGTGTATTTACCTGCAGTGTTACCAGCTACCATAAAGCAGAACTGTAGTTGGTTTTCTCACACCTTGTAGGTACAAATATGTCTTTCAGAAAAGATTGTAACAATACATACATTATTTTATTTGCATATTACATGATGATTAACACATCAGTACCATTGAGATGCTGTGTGTTCTGAGCTCCCCCCAAAAGAGAAAAAAAGGGATACTTGCCCCAACATTTCAAGTCACATTCAAATACAGAACACTGACTTCAAACAACTTTATTTTGTTAACATTTTCTCATACAGTTTACCTTTAATACGCATCTTATTTTTTTTTTTTTTTAGAAATGGACTGGAATTACCTTATGCGATATTAAAATAAAGCAAAACTGAAAAAAAGAGAAACATTTCGGCATCATAGTCCATGACTGAATGTTAATTTTCCCAAGACTGAGGGGAAGTACTGGGGAAGTACAAACAGTTTACATTTTCAAAAGGTAGGAGTTGTATGAATGAGAACTTTAAGGAACTGGCGACTTTACATCATTCTAATGTAGAAACATAATTTTGTATATACAGACAAGAAGAAGAAAAAGATGGTAGGACCAGAAACTAAAGAAAAAGAGGGTTACCACAGTAACCATCAACTAACTGGTGTACTCCTCAAATATCTCATGCCTCACATTTACAACTTCAGTCTTTGTTAATCATCATGAACGCACACGCCATTTACAAGAGCCAGCTTACTACAGTGAAGCAGAGGGCCGAGACAATGCTCAGTAGTAAACTAGGTAGCTGTGCCTGTAGCTTTCAGCAGATATTGGGTGAGTGCTGTGTTCTTAGGCTGGCTGTTAGGATGTGTTAAACATGGAAAGACAGATCTCCTTCTCTGCTTTACAGATAAGACAGAATTTCATGGCTTTTACATGTATGGTCTGAATATATTCAGTGCCTTGCAAAAGTAATCATACCCATTAAAATGTTTAACATTATGTTGCATTACAACCACAAACTTTAAAAGTGGATATTTGTAGAGAGAAAATGATACATAGCTTTTAAAACATTTTCTAATCAAAAGCTACAGCCTACTGTGTGTAATTTATTAGTATAGATACAGCTGTTCAACAGAATAACATCTCAATCTTCAGACACATTTTTAGCTCTGTTCAATCCACCGTCCAAAATGGAAAGAGTAAGGCACAACTGCAAACCTGTTATTACACGACTGTCCATTTAAGCTGACAAGTCGGCTGGAGAAAGCATTAATCAGGAAAGTAGTCAAGAGACCCAAGGTTACAAGGGGAGCTACAAAGATGAACAGCAAAGGAGGGAGAATATTTTGACAGGACAACTATTAGCTATGGACACTAAAAACACAAAATGGCCTCAATAGAAAAGTGGCAGGATGTAAGGTATTGTTACATGAAAGTCAGAAGATGTACAATTTGCAGGTTTCCCCAAGTCCCATGTGGGCACACCAAACATGGATGAAGCATGCTCTGTTTACACGAGACCAAAAATGTAACTCTTTTACCATGAAAACTAATGGGGCAAACTCTCCTCCACACAGCGAAACACAGCAGAGGTAGCGTCATGCTTTGGAGATGTTTTTCTTTAACTAGGATGATGATGCTGGATATAGTTGATGGATCCTCTAACTCAGTGTTTCCCAACCCTGGTCCTCGAGGCACACTGCCCTGCATGTTTTAGATATTTCTCTGCTTTCATACGCCTGATTAAGCTGATTGCAGTTCAGCAAACAATTGAAATCACCTGTGATAAAAACAAGGTAACACCTAAAACATGCAGGGCAGTGTGCCTCGAGGACCAGGGTTGGGAAACCAAATTGACTGTGCTTTGGCAATTTTGCAAAAATGGGGAAAACAGCTTTAGTTGAAATAATTACTACTAGCTAGTAGAGATGTATCCCTAAATGCTTACAGCTGTAATTGCAACTAAAGAGATGTTTTTCACCACAAGGGCAGATGGAAAATGCTTTTTGTTTTTTAAAAAAAAAACAGGTTAAAGATTGAAATTTTAGCCCCAACATATTTGTTTGGACAGCAAAAATGCATCTTTTGTGACAATGCTGACATATTAGCCCGACGTCACATGCCATATGGATTATGCATGACAACAATGGCAGATTGCATGTTGGTGGCAGTGAGGAACTTCATTATAAGTTCTGCAGCAACTGCAGGAAGTTCTACAAAAGGCTCCACTTGTGTTTTGTTGTTTGCTATTTTTTTTCCATGTTGTGTTTACCACTCATCTTGTGTGGAGGCCTTATGTTTATAGTCCATACTCGACATGTAATATAAACATGTCGAGTATGGAAGCACCACTTACAGGTGTGGTGGGAGTAAAAACAATGTCTAGGACTGCTCTGTATTTAAGAGTGGATAAAAACATTTATGAAAACGGTCCCGTCTGGACAAATCTGTGTTTTTAAAAATGACGATCCAGTTTAGGATAAGTAGACATTCCTGTGTATGGGGAACTACATTTATCCAAATTTTTTGAAGACCATTTGTCATTTTCATTTTATACTTAAATTATTCACCACTTAAAATTCAAATGAAACACATTAGAGTTTATGGCTATAATGTGACAAAAAGTGTGTAAAAGTTCAAATGGTATGAATATATTTGCAAGGCGCTATACGTCAGTGCTATTTAGCTGATTTTAACCTGCATGTATGTGCTTGGGCACCCACACTGCTGAGCTTAGCCTCATGTACTTGAACAACTTGAATGGTACAAAGATAGTCTATAAATCAACTTAAAACCCATTAATCAGAGTTCCCTTAAAGGTTTTGCTTTTAAGCAGGGACCATGCATACAAATGCTAAAATGAAGGCTTGAGGCAGTAAGAAGCTTTTTAACACCATGGTTGTCTGTCATGGTCTCCTCAACTTAACTGAAAAAAAAAACAGGAAGCAAAAAAATAATAATTATGTCTACATCTGATCATCTGCTTCAGGTCAGCCATGCTCTGTTCTGCCCTTATTTTAAACAAAAAGACAGTGAGATGGAGCAGGAGGAATCAACGT
The DNA here is from genome assembly GCA_903067095.1 of Girardinus metallicus. Classification (NCBI taxonomy): domain Eukaryota; kingdom Metazoa; phylum Chordata; class Actinopteri; order Cyprinodontiformes; family Poeciliidae; genus Girardinus; species Girardinus metallicus. The sequence continues at coordinate 21,885 of CAEGAE010071207.1, read as the reverse complement.
TTCTTTCAGGTAAACTGACCTGCTAAGATCTACTCCACACTAACAAAATTATATTGCTGTGCCTATAGCCATGCCTAATGTATGCTGCAAAGAAATAAAACACACCAGGTATATATATGCATATATATATAAAAAAATAAAAGAAACAAATGAAAAAAATGTGCAAGAAGGTGAAAGCATGACATAAGCAGAGTTCTTAACACCTCCAAGAGTCAGAAATGTGATATTGGATTTGGTGTGACCAAAACAGCACTTCAAGTAAAAGCATACTAGATTTTAAGTTCAACATCGCTACCACAGACAGCTGCAACCTCAGAGGCAATCACCATGGAAACACTGAAACAAGTCTTTAAATACATGGTGAAAATGACAATAATTAAGTGTTTGTTTTCAGATAAACGAGAATCGGTAGTGTTGAGTTAAGCAAAGGATTGCAGCTTTACAGTAGGTCAAAGAAAATGGTAAAAAGGCAGCTAGTAGTGCAGCAGGTTCACTGAGCCACACAGCTGCGCCCCTGAACTGCACTCTATGAGTGAGTAAAGATATACCCACAGACATGTACTCATTAGTTCTTACAGAAATAAATCCTGTGACAGCTTTGGCAAAGGCCTTGGTGATTTGCTGCAGTTAAATTTAATCACATTTTGCTGGCAATTTAGAGGAGTCATGTCCAGTGTCTATTAATATTCTGTTCTTGTGCTGAAGTCCAGGCATTTGAGCATTGCAAGCTAACCATAACACTGCATTCTTAAAAAAATGTCAACTCAAGAATAAGTACAACAACAACAACGGCACAGAACTATCTGCTTTCAATGCATAACTTTGCCTTATTATATTCCCATCCAATGGGATTCTGTCAAAACTGTATGCCTGCCAGTTTAAAAGACCTACAAGCCTCAATAAGATGCTATCCTATAAAGAAACATCAAATTTCTCTTTTTATACAGTGCACCAGCGCTAAAGTTGTTGCCTTTAAATAAATTCATCCTTTATTTATTTCAGTATCATTTTGTCTCACTAAAATATTTAGCATTTGAGTACATTCAGTGGAGAAAAATACTGTCTTAAGAAATAATTATCAATAATAAAATCATCAACACTCTTAGAAATTCCTGCAAAATAACTGTAGCTGAAGGTTTTTTGTAAAAGGTTTACTTTAGCATTGATAATCGGAATTTATAGAAATTTCTTAATCATAATCAATGACTTCCTGGTTACTGGTATACAAAGCTAAGAAAAAACTGTGGCTCAAAACCATTAAATGGTTCTACGTTTAAGCATAGATAACCCTAACCCAAAGAGTGTGGAGTTTCACGAGACAGAGAGTAAAGAAGCACAGTGCTGCTGCTCACAGACCTTTTGCTGCACACTGCCAGTCAGCTGACGAAAGAAAGGGCGCAATTACAACACAGCATTTTTGGAAATACTTAACACGTTGAATTTAGTTGCATTGTTTCTGCAGCAGCAGATGTAGTTGTTGCTTAGCTGTTTTAAACATAAGCAAATTAATCACCTTAACATGTTTTTGGTTTTTAGTATTGTGTTATAAAAAATTCTTCAAAGGTAACTGCTGGAGAACTGTATCAAATATGAATCTCTATAGCAGTAGTTATTTATGCCATGTCAACTGGTTGCCAGAAAAAAGTGTCTGTCCTACCATCATAAACTTCAAAAACGTCCAGTCCATCCTTGTAATCTTTTTTAAGAGATCAAGTTTTACTTGTCGTATTGGGAATGTGGGGTTCTAAAAAGTTGTATCAACATGTGTGCCACCGTTCTTAAAAAACAATTTTCTTAACATGGTACTTTTATCCACTCTGAATAAACATACTCAGTATTATTATTTATGAGATCAGGTTGCTACAATAAATTTATTTTAAGGCAGTTTATTCATCTTTATCGCAGGTGCCAATAAATGTGGTTGGTATTGTACGTAAGGTATTTTGGTTGAAGTGAGCTGTAAAAGTGAATGAGATAAAGATGGAAAAAATAGCATGAACATCATATATCGTCATGAATATTCATGTACCATGTCATAGTAAAACAAACACTCTTTGAGAAAGAGAAAAACTTAAAAGTCATTCATTGGTGTCATACGTATATATTTTTTTCTCCAAATCCCCACTGTCTAGCAGAATGATCCTAAAATACCTCAGCTAAAAGTACGCACTGCAACAATGTTCTCTAAAATCCTGGTGTTACAGTGGCAGAACTTGTCTTAGAGAGATACAAAATTGAACTATGTACAGTACGCATAATTATAACCTACATGGGTATCTTTTTTTGTCAGTTCTTCTTTTCCTTTTTTAATAAAGGCGGGTAGTAGCAAAGCCACTGGATGAGGAGGTAAAGGATGGTTTAGCTCGGAAGGATCCGCTCACTGCATCCTCCTCTCTAAGATTGACTGCCATAGCCCAAATGTTACTGAGTGAAGATCTGTCCTGCTAAGGCTCTGCATCTGTGTTCCAGCTGAGTCGCCTCATGTCATGGTTGAACACATTCAACACCAAAATCTCATTTCGTCCAAAAAAAAATAAAAAAATAAAAAATCAGATACATTAGATTTTCCCTTTGAGTTTCGCACTTTAGCTTCAAATATTTGTGTATATTTGGCAGATATTTTGCATGTTGCTATTAAATGTCTGGGTTAAACACACAATAACATAATAGATCTTAGATGTACTCAAAAGAGCTGATTGTTGGTATCCCAGTTTTTGGGATCCTTCTGCTTTTATCCCCATGAAAAATAAAGGGAGGGGAAAAGATCCAAATCCAGACCCAAAAACAAGATGTTACAGACACAAAATAGTGCATACAAATTAAAAACAACATCACAAATCTTTGTAAGAGCACTGTTTGCTTGTTTTGTCCTTCGTTCCACTGTTTTTATTTGTTGGTAAAACATCTTACTCCATCATAACTCATCGCTTCTCATAATATCTCTAAGCCGTGCTCAAGAATGCTCAAGAGCACGTAAGGTTTTTGTACTGTGATGCAAACAGTCTGCGGGAGGGAGGCGGCAGCGTTGGTAATAAGGTAGCGAAAGGGATGTCATTGAGTTGAAGAGCGGGAGGACGGGAAAGTGGGGGGGAGGGCTGGGCGGTCAGGGGTGGGGTCAGCGAGAGAGCTGGATGATGTTATTAACACTTAAAGAAAAGGCAGGCGAAGGAGGCCAACAGGAGCCACAGTGATAGAGACGCACAGGCAGAGCCGTTGATGTCTCGACCTGTCCCAGGTCCTGAAAGAGAGGCAAAGAAGGGAGTCAACAAGGGTGTAATGAAGCAAAAGGGATGTGATATTACACAAATCCGATGCTTTAGTGGGATAGAAGCAATCTCCCACTGTTGATGTCACCAGGGTGTAGGTAAGAACACCGTGGTTATACTGTAGTGAAAATAAGATGTCTTTAGGACATAAAAACAAAGCTTGATCATCTAAAAGAAACGCACAAATAGAAGGTGAACACATCAGCCTGTTTCGTGTGAGCCAGCATTTGACACCATATATTTCACTTTAGTTATACTTCTGATGATTTAATGGAGAGAAAGGTTTAACTACAAAAGGAATCACAACAGATATTAAGAGGTGTTTGCTGACATCTAGTGGTTTCAGAGTGTCATTGATGGATCCACTGAACAATTGCGTATTTTGACCTGGGCTTCTAAAATTTCATGTTCAATGGTCTGAATCGGGGCCGGTTCTAGCTTGGATACATGAGGGGGCAGGCGAAAATGTTAAGGGGGCGTCATTATGCATACATATTAGGGGTTGATAGGCTACATATATTTTAAGGTGGACTATAAAATGACAAAAGTCGAGTAGAAGTCGACTCCTCGCAGTGATGTCATAGAAACGTAAGCGAACTTCACATCAACTAACAGGCTGTATTATATTCACAGTAAATATTGACAAAAAAGCCCTTTAAGTTTAGTTATGCAGGAATAAACGTACAAGAAACAGAACATCATCCCAGACTTCTTCGTCAGCAGCGGGTTAAAGTCTGAAAAGTTGCACAAAGTCAGGTGTGACGTTTCTCCCCCCCTCGAACACCATATGCTGGACAGGTGCTATAATCAAATTATCACACTGACCAGTGACACAACGGTGCTTTTGTTTTTTTTCATCCCAAACCAAACTTATTATGAATGGATCCTGTTTAGTTATTGTTAAATTCAGTGCTGCTACCTGCTACTCCTCCACCCCAATGCGCAGCAGGACGCTCCGCTAACACATCAGCTTTTGCGGGATGAACCAACATGCAGGCTACTGCAGAGGTCGCCTCTATCAGATCCTCAGATTGAAGCTTTAACTTCGTTTCCAGATGTTGTCAAACAGTATTTTTATAAGAGCGTAAAGCTGCCAGGTTAGAAGCTTCAACAGCAAAGTGGCGCTGAGGAAAAGCCTCCATCCAACTGATCATCATTGTTGCACATTACTCCAGTATTTTTCTTTAAAAGAAGTTTTTTGGCACTATTTGCCTTTATGACAACAATCCAACAGAAAAGTTGCAGAGAGAAAGGGCAGGAGAGAGAGATATGCGAACCAGAGGACGAGAGTCAGATTCCGGACTATTGCGGTCTAAAGTCTATATGCGGGGCACCGCGCTGCGCTAACCACTGCGCCACGCACCGGCCCTATTCCGGTAGCCTTTGCTGAAGTTTGCAGTTTCCCTTTGATGAATTATTAACATTTTACACAATTCTATCTGTCCGAAGAACTCACCCAGTTGATCTTCTTTCATTTTATTTGAAAAATTTGTTTTTTTGCGAATAATGGACTGGCGGCCCCGTAAAAAACATTGCAGAGTGAAGAATCGACTAGTCGTTGGTGCAACCCCTAATACATTAACATTGTTAATAAATATCATCTTAATGGGATTGGGGTAAACTGCGTCCATCCCCACAAAAATATCTCTACCCTAAGACCTAGAAAATTAAAGATATCCTTCAGCCGACATTTAACAACCAGCAACATGAGATTCATCTTATTTGATGAATAATGCAGTTTTGCGTCTTAAACTAATTCGAACCTAAAAGCAATAATCTCAGAGTGAATTAATATTTTAAAAAATATTTCATTAACAGTGTGGCTAAAGCAGAAGGTTATTTTGGTTAGAAACTGAACGCCTCAAAAATCTTATCTTACCGCTCCTAGTTTTAGTGTAAAACGTCCATTTAGACCTCCTACCTTACAGGGCTAAAGGTGCACCAAATGTACGCAGATCCGTTGCCATAACAACCGAGTAACAACAAATCCAACAGCTGACAGAGCAGGCACTGCGTTAAGTATCAGGATTCAGTGCCAAAACCGCAAACATTTCCCACACAAAGAACGGAATATTCAGTCCGTAACAGTTTTTTTTTTCTTTCTGGCTCGATGTTTATTTTGAGATTACTAAAGTAAACACAGCAGGGTTCATTAGCTAACTTAAAAACCTGCTCGACTGATGCTCTGTCAGAGAGTTGGTGTGAGGGTCGGCTTATTTTAAATGAACCGAAACACACCGAACTGCGCAGCATGACATGTTAACGTTGTTGAAGTCAAGGGAACATAACTGACCTACTTCCAACTCCCTCTATATTTTTTAAACTTTGGGTTTTGGTTTGTAACTGTAGTGTTAGCAAAACATTGTGCTCCTTTCATGCACATTTAAGATTTAGACAACTTGACAGATAAAGTCGCCATTGTTGGCAAGCAGGTTGGCTAGCAGGGAGCGGGATCTAGCTCTCGTTAGGCTCGTTTGAATACTGAACGCTGATTGGCTGTTTTATAGCGGCTGAGGGTTTTTAGCTGCAGTCTGACCGCAGACAGACAGACAGGAGAAGACTGCAGCCTGCTCAACACGGTGTGCAGGAGAACCTCAGATAAGGGAGATGTTTTGTTATTTGTGGCAAGTTTCATTTGAGGGGGCAAGACGTTTGTTTGAGGGGGCACTGCCCCCATTTGCCCCAGCGTATAGCCGCCCCGGTCTGAATCATACTTCTAAAAACTATTGATGGGAGAAGCCCTGTTATTGTATTTTTTTCTTTTACTAATAAAAGAAATGAGACTTCATCCATGCAGTATGTTACTCAAAGCTCCTCCACCCTAAGTGAGTACTCTAATTTAATTACAAATTTAAAGTTAAACTTGATTAACTTAAATAGCCCAAGTACCAACAAAAAAAAGAATAAACAAAACAAATAAACTGAGTTTAGGGAGCTACATGCTACTTAGATGTCAGGCAAAAACACAAGTAAAGAAATTTTTAGACTCCAAATTTAACTGGCAGTAAGACTTTATAGCATAAAGGAGATGTACACTAATACAAGAAATCATATGCTCTACAACTAAAAGAAAAAAGACCTGATGAAAATGCACACAGATGAAACGATCATACAATCATCAATGTGCAAATGCTAATTATGTAAGCTATTCATCAGTTGTTGTAGTGACTGTGCCAAGAAAAAAATAGAAAAACGTAGATCTAATTTGAATTGGTCATGCTGATAATAAAGACATGCCAGTTCTGCAGTTAAGTTTTGCATAACAAACTGCATTTATTCCTGTTTTGTTTCTCTTGATTTGAAAAGACCTTTTGGAGTTTCCTCTAGCATTTTACATTTCAGCGTGTTGAGCTTTCAATGACTTTACAAAAACAAAATCACATGAAACAAATTACATTACTTAACTCACACCCTGAAGCAAGCTTAAGCTTCGGTCAAAGATCATTAAGCAGCACTGCTGCAGATGCTTTGCTGTGGAAGCTGGCAAACCTGATTTAACTCTGCCTCTGCATCTCATGTTTTATTGTTTTACAGCTTCGGAAAGAGCAACATTATTTCATAAAGGGTTTAGATAATGCCTTTTTATGCTGGTATTTGTGACTGAATGTCAGTGTGCCATCTGCAGTGTTTTTCAGAAGTGAACCTTTCCCCTTGTTATTATCTTACAACAAATGGTACGTTTTCAGAATTACAAAAACACAATCTGAGATGGGTGGCATACATTGGCATTTAGCTCTCTTTGGCCTGATATGAAGGCCAATGCCCTTAAGAGTTATTTAACTAGTAAAATCTAATGTTTTCCTGTCCATCATCAAAAGATAGAAAGACTATGCCACAACTTAAAAACATATAATGTCATAGATGTTCCTCTAAACAGGTAGTCCAACACGAGCATTATGCAGACAAGCAACTGGGAGATAAATGGTAACTTTATGAAGAGATCCACAGCTCAAGCGGGAACATTTTTTGACTGGACACCAACACTCCTGTCAATGCCTCCTGCACTCCACAAATCTGGCGTTTATGGAACAGTGCCAAGAATCAAGCCATTGTTGACACAAACCTCATTTGCAGTTTGCCACAAGTCATGTAGGGATCACAGCAAACATATGGAAAAAGGTGCTGATCAGAACAATATGGAGCTTTTGGCCTGCCAGCTAATTTCATTATGTTGCCATGTCCTTTGTGAGTTTCCTAGTTTATTCTTTTGTTCTGTTCCATGTACATTTGAATTTATTTTTCTCCTTTTCCCGTTTGGTTTGAAGATATTTTCTGAGTCTTAGTTCAGCTCCCATTTTGTTAATTACTCTCTCTCCCCTAGTTTCCCTGCCCTCTCTCTGCCACAGCTGTTCCATATCACCTGATAAGTTCATCTCCTTCCTTTGTCATTTTCCATCTCTGCCTCTTTATTTAAGCTCCAGGCTTTTTCTTGTTCCTGTGCTGTATTTTTTGTTCCTCTGCACATCACTTCATGCTCCATCTCCTGTTAACTTTGTTTCAAGACTTACAAGATTTCTTTTTCTATTAAACCTTCCACAGACCTTCTTCAAATGGCTCTCTGCGTACTAGCCGGCTTCAATCATACAAAAGATGACAGTATTGTAATATTCTGTGTAAAAGGCAACAATTTATGATACAATCCTGGCAGCATTGTTAGCCAGTGAAGGCAATGTTTAATCATTAATCATTTATTTTCTTCTAGACTGTTGTGATCTCCAAAAGCTGATTGGAAAGTTGTTTTGCTAATAAAATTATGGGAAATGGGAAATAACATATTTATAGAAGGAGCTCGTGTAATCAGCCATTTATATGCCGTTAACACAGAGAAAGGGTTAAACTAATTGTTATTCACAGAAGCAAATACAGTTTCAGCCCACTTTTGCTAGAGTTTTCTTTTACTTGGTTAATTGCACAGGGACAGGTTCTGGTCAAACTAAACAAATGAGCACACATACCTAAAACCTGCATGACATGATGATTTGGCTCTTTTTTGTAGCAAGAGGACCTGTCCATCTTCAACTTACAAAACTGACTTTTCCATCAGACACAGTTGCACTATTTTAAAACTTAGTTGCAACTGAATACAGCGATAAAGAAAAAAATCTGAAAAAAATCTGGACCTCTCTAACCTTTCTATTGATCCTATTAGTAGATCCTTCGACTATTAACTTACCCTATTGCTACACCTGGTAAGGACCAGATTATTTTTGATAACTTATAATGATGTCCTTACCTCTGGTTATGAAGACTCATGGAAACTTGAGTTAGTGAACTATTGAAATTGAAGACTTTAAATCTTTAACTTTCAAATGTCACCTTCGCTCTTTTGCTGCGTGTCTATATTTCCACACAAGACTGTCTTCAATGCAGAAATATATCTGACCTATATGCCAAATGAGAAAAACTAATATGCAGAGAGGCTTTACGTCTCTTCCTGGCTTCCAGAGGTCCATCGGTAAAGCTTGTAGCAAAGCTGAAAAAATCTGCAGTGAGAAAACTCTGTGCTGATATTTAATGATTCAGAGGGAAATAAGATGAACTGAATTAGTACTTTAAAGTCAATGTGCTTCATAAGTTTTAAAGTTATAGAGGCAGCGTACCTCTAAAGAACCAATCTCATTTGGATAAATACCTGCTTTATACAATATAAGGCCACAGACTTGGTACTCACTATAGAGGAAAACGCTGGCACTCTGAGCACCCAGACGGTTTGAGGCCACACAGGTGTAGTTCCCGTAATCTTCTTCAGTGACATTGGCAATCATAAGGATAGTGTTACCGCCAAGAATCTGGATATTGATGCCTTGAGTATTAGACAGCCTGAAAAAGAGAGACAAACAGAAAGAGGAAGAACAATTTCAGGTGGAGTTATCTGCCAAATCAAAACCATGAGAGTTAGTTAAAAATGTAGATAAACATGACACATGAATTTCATACGAGCAAACAACAGCAAAGTTCAATGTTGTGCGTAGAAACTTTGTGTAGCTCCTGGTGGAATGGGAGGAGCCAGGCAGGATTAGTCATTTTGAACTTTTTTCATTAACAGATTGATACAATGCAGCAAACTTGACTTTTGTGAGGGACTGCAGCACACTTTTCAGATTTATTTTTCTTTCCACCATATAAAAATGACAAAACTGATGTTTTAAAGCTTGAGTTATGTGCAGTCAGATGTCCTTGAGAATGAAACATCCCTTCTATTTCAGTTATTCGCTGAAAAATGTCCACGACACAGTTTTGACAGGGACAGTATTCAAACTTCTCTAGCATTTTCACACCTTGTGCCATAACAACCATAAACTTCAATGTGTTTTCTAGGGATTTTATTTTGAAGACATTCCTTCCACATATAGAGCTTTGCATGATAGCTAAACAAGTTTTGTTTTACCAGAAATAATTCACTTCCTTGAATTATGGATAACTGTAGTTCTTTCAGAGTTACAGTGCCTAAAAGAAATAATCACCACTTTGAATGTTTTGTTTCATTGATCTTACTAAACAAATGAGCACACATACCTCAAACCAGCATGACATGATGATTTGGCTCTTTTTTGTAGCAAGAGGACCTGTCCATCTTCAACTTACAAAACTGACCCTTCCATCAGACACGGTTGCACTATTTTAAAACTTAGTTGCAACTGAATACAGGGATAAAGAAAAAAATCCCTTTGAAAAAGTCATGGGCCTCAGTTTGCAGACTCAGTCACAATCACAATAAACTTTTGGCATCTTTTTTTTTTTGTTACAAAAAATAATAATAATAAAAAAAACTTCCAATGTGAAAGTGAAAACTGATTTCTACAAAATATTCACAATTATCATTTAACAGAGTCGGGTAGTAACTAGATCAAAACAGAGTTTTGTTGGACATGAGATGAGACACTGTTTGACAGACACATAACACTCCACTTCACCACAAACACACCATGTCCACTGTGAAGCCTGGTGGTGGCAGTATCATTCTGAGCATCCAGCTACAGCTATACAGAAATTAAAGTGGATGTTCTGGAGTGGCCTAGTCAAAGATCAGACCACAACTCAATTCAGAATTTGTAGCTGGACTTCCTTTGCAAGGAAGAATGGAGGAAAACTGCAGGATTAAGATGTGTAGCATGACTGAGATCTATCCACACAGACTCCATGCTATGATCTACTAAATACCGACTCGAAGGGGATAAATATTTATGCAATCATTTTTTTATTTTATTTTATGTTAAATATTTGTATTGACTTGCCCTTATATTGTGGAAATCAGTGTTTACTTTGACATTAAAGGAATTTTCTAGTAAATTATTTTGTTAAAAAAGCCAAATCTTGTGGGTTATGATAGATTTTTAAAAGTAACAAAAGGGTAAAGTATCAAAGGGAGTGACTGGAGTGGGATGCAGTTATGCCAGACTCTATTCTTGGATGATGAATTGAACAAAACTCTGTGAAATGTTCCACACTTTGAATATTGTTTTGTAAACTAACCCTGGTTAAACTTCTCCAGAACTTTCTTCTTGACCTGTTTGTGATGCTTTATGTTCACCAACATTTTCTAACAAACCTCTGATGCCTTCACAAAACAGCTGGATTTATACTTGTAGGATGTGTTCACAATTTAGCTGACTTCTGATGGCAATTATTGCATTGGGTTTTATTTACTGGTATCAAGTTAAAGGGAATCAAACTGAATTCATATAAGCAAACCAAACTTTTCAGAGTTTTATTTGTTTTATATATATACATATATATATATAGGTTTTAATTTGACAAAATGTGAAAATTAAAACCATATATGAATGTCTTTGTCAGGCATATGTCTACTTTGAGTCCAGTTTGCAGCAAATCAAAAACTCAACATGCCTCTGGAAATATGCTTCAGTAAAAGAGTACAACTCATTGAAAACCATTCCCTTAATTATCATACTCAAATAAAAGTATTTTTATGAAAAGATGCACAAGATACATTCTGCTTGTCCTCGAAGCCTTTCACATCTTGAACGAGGTGAAGTTCATTTCAGGCGCCTCAACTTAATCCTGCTTAAGCCTGTGTAATTGGTAATCGGAATTTGAGCAGGAGAGCGAGACGTTTGTGCTGACGCATGCTCGGCTGATAGAAAGTATTAACATAAAAAGGGAAACTCACATCATAGCGCAGCATAATTCGGCACACAGGGGAGCGGGGGAACTTGATAAAGTGCTGAAGCCCTTACCATGGGGACACCTTGGGAACGGAGGCGGCGAGCGCATTTGTGTTTGAAAGTCAAAGAGAGAGCACGAAGAGAGGCCAAGTGCTCCAGCAGTGCCCCGCGCTTCATCTAAAAGCAAACCTCTCGGCTGCAAAGATAAGGCCAGAAGCAGCAGCAGCAGCAGATATATTCTCCGGTGCTTTTTCATGAGAAGTGACTGCACTATTAAAAAGGCCTTTCTGCCCACCGAACCCACTGAGAAAACCAGATAATACGCAGAGCTGCAGGGAGCCGAGAGCAAACAGCTGCTTTCACAAAAGATTACAATTGATGATAGTGATGCAGCAGCGAGGGGGTAAACTGACCTAAAGAGGATGAAAGAACTTTCTTTTGTTGTCGGAGTGTAAGTCTTTTGTTCTCATTAGTGATGCAAAGGTTATTTATCAATTAAGAGCAGAAAGCCGAGTGCTTTATCTTCAGTTCAGCTTTCAACAAGCTCAATGTTACTTTGGTGCACTTTTTTAATCTACCATCTGCACTTTTACTCAGTAAGGATTTAAAATGTATTCTTATATACATTCCTGCATGTTTGCCAGCTTCTTAATCTAGAACAAGACCAGAAATTTTCATCGAAAATGTTGCCAGAAACCGTGCTCATTTTTCTTCTTCATTTGTCAGAGAAGTGCTTTTAAGAAATTGACATCTTTCTCCACAGGAAGAGGGCAGCATAGCGCTACTGGATGTCTTTCAGCATTTTACGTCTGCCTCACACAGCTGCTGTGCAACATTAAACCTCAGACCAAAATGATTTGACCTCTCAATTTAGCGGACAGAGCGCAGCGTGAGCGCCGGACTGCAGTCCTGGGCTGGTGCAGATGAAACACTGGAGCAAATCATCAGATGGACAGATTTGATTGTGTGATGTGTAGGAGCATTGAAAGTAGGTTATCACTGCCAGGGAATGTGACAGGCCTGTTATGATTCAAGACTGATGATAAATGTAATCAAGTGGAGAGTCCTGCTGAGAGTCATAACCCAGGGATGATTGAAAATGGTCCATGGGTAGTGACAGTCGTCTATCGGCTGACAAAAAAACAAATGTATCTGTCTGTCACATTAGCTAACAGCTCTATTTGAAAATTCTTCAAGTCAGAAGTTTGGTGTCTTACAAAAAAAAAAAAAAAAAGCTTCAACCTTTTCACACAGGAATTTTTTTTCAAATAAGAATTTAAAAAGTATTGCATGTATGGAGCCATTCTCCTGATTCCCCTAAATAAAATGCAAAACCATTGTTCAAAAAAAAAAAATCAGATGAAGGTCCATTCTGGAGTTTTTGCCAGGCACATCAAAGATATGGAAACAGGGTGTTCTGGTCAGTAGAGGCCATAAGTATGCCTAAACACAAAATGATTTGTGTGGCGGAAAACTAACACTGTACATCGTCCTGAAGAACACAACTCCCGTCATGAAAAATAACAGTGGCAGCATCATGCTGAAGGGAAACTTTTTTCTAGCTATTCCAGTAAAGCTGGTAAGAAAATGGAAGAATCTAAATGTAGAATAATCGTGGAAGAAAACACTTTATATCAGGTGGCACAAGATATGGTTAGGAGAAAAAACAGACATTTGATTATTGAGGGACATAAAAGTTTGCAATATTTTTTGGTTGAGGTGTTTCATTTTTGGACAATTGTTTCTGCTGTTGACAGAATAAACCTAGTTTCTAGATGCGGATAGACTGTGAAGATGGGCACCAAAAGTGTTTTTTCCTTTAATTGAAGCAAAATTAAATGCATGCTGGACTTTCAGATTTTTATCTGTAAAGATTTTGCAAACCTTGCATCCTTTTCGTTCCACCTGTGGTGATTCAGAGAAAATCCCAATAAAACACAGACATTTTTTACTTCAAGATAATAAACTGTGAAAGATATTAAGTGGTGTAAGTACATAGGCATGTTTCTGTGTTAAGGGAGAGATTTTAACCAAAAATTAATTGAAAATTCCCTCACATTTATGACAGTTTGCTATGAACCTTATCACATTATTAAATCATCATTATGGCATCAAGTATCTATGAGTTATCACCCACAGCCTGCTGATTTAAGATGATGCTCAGCCCTCTGAGGTAAACCAATTATTTATGTGCTGTGGGCTCTCAGATTGTTGCGCTGTGGGAGATGCTGTGAAGTCATGATTCATTTCTGTTTTAGAGCACGAGCTGGGCTTTATCGCCCGAGGGGGTCCACGAATTCGTGTGAGACAGACTGAAGGTGGAGATGCACACAAGACACAGTTGAGTTAAGCCTCAATGCTCAGTGCTCTGCACATCAGTACTTGCTCACATGCTTGTGCCAAGCCGCTTGTTCCAAATCTAGAGAGTTTGCGTCGGCAGCTTTAAAAACTTCCAATTATGTCATAACATATTTATACCAAACTGGTATAAAAACCAGGTTGGTATAAAAAGGGTATATAAAGGTCTGCAGTTTTATGTTCAAGGTTAAATTTTTTTGCCATTCTTTATCTCCAGAAAAGTACTTTTGGTGACACCTGGTGTGACTGTTAGAATATGTTCTTCAGGGATAAACATTTCTAATCTATGCAGGGGGTAGACATTTGGTTGAAACTGGAATATTTCTGAGAGCTTCCGGAAGTATTATTTGAAAGAAAAAGATGAAGAAAAAAAAAACTTTTATAAAAATCTGTATTTCTAAAACTGTAATTATTAGCAGAGGTGACAGAAGTAACAATAAAAACCTTGACAAGAACAAAAGCTTTGATTTAGCTATGATTAAAGTGATTGTTTTTTACCTTTAAGGGCATAATTACATAGCAAACGTCTTTACTTTCTGAATGAAATGTGATAACCCTGTGAAAAGACTGGAAACTTTTTATTTTTTGTTTCTGATCAAATATATTTTTCAAAACTAAAACATAGTCTAAGAGAAAAGCACACAAATGTCTTATGTGTTACAGTTCAAAGTGGCAGAGCAAAATAGGAGAATGAGAAAAAAAGAACAAAGGCTTTCTACATGTTACAAAAAGCTAACTTTTCATTTAATGTGTCACAAAAATGAAAACAGTGATGAAGCTGAATTGGTAATTTCTCTAATTGTGTGTTCTCTAATAATGTGGTTGTCCAATTATGTCTGCCTTCTTTTGTGGAAAATGAAACTTTCAACTCTGGTGAAGTGAAAACATTTGACCAAACATTATCATACTGTCTCAGAATAATTTGATCATTAAAAACGAAATAAGTTAAGGAGAGGGGGTTGAAAGGAAAGCTTGAAATAAAGTGAACAAAACGGCTTGGAAATATCATACCTCCACATTCCATGTGACTGAAATACTCTATCAAACAGATAATGGAGTACAGCAAACTGGTAGTCCCGTCTCAGTGAGTTGTTGAACCCTTCAGGCCCTAAAGCAAACGGTGGCTTGGTAAAGAATATACAGCTGTTGACTAGTCTCCTGTGGGAAGTTGACCCACAGCTCAAATAAATGGCTCATATAGGCATTGCTTTAACAAACATGACAGGCAGATGGGAGATAACAGGGCTGTCAAGACTCAATCTTGTTAACGTCTCCTGATTTCTTATCTGCAGCATATTAATGACAAAGGTCCCAAAGGAAAACTTCCAGTGCTGCGTTGTTCCTCACACTGAAACAATACTTCTACTGGCAGTGCAGCCAGGAAATTACTGTTCTGAAGGGGTAGTTCCTGAATTGAAAGTTATTTAGCTACTTAGTAACTATTGGAGTTATTATTATTAGTTTTACTACCTGATATTGATATGTACTTTTTGTTTAAAAATCAGTATGCGATTTATAGTCACATAGTGCCATTTTATACCACAACATATTAACTAGGTTATCTTCAGTTGGTATAAGTTGACACATTCAATTGACTTTCAATGCAACTGTTACAGCAACTTTGCATTAAAAGTGTCATTACAGAATGACACTTCATGACTACAGTTATAAACATTAATAAAGACTTCTTCATGTTCTTCATATGACATAACTGGTGTTATGTCATATTTATGACAGTGCCACATCAGTCTTATGAACACCCCTTCAAATACAATGTTACCAAATGCAGTATAAGTCAAAAAGAAATTTGACTTTGTGATTTAACGTCAGCTCTTTCTGACACTCTGCCGTCCGGAAGTCATTACAACACCGCTCCTCTATTGATGCATTAATAATGTTTTTACCAGCATTTCTTTGAGAAGTAGTTTTTATAATAAGCTCAGCATATGTATAGTTCTACCAGGTGTTTGCTAAAAGCTGCTGGTGCTCTGTGAGGCGAGAGCTCAGAAGCGGCAGCTCTGAGGAGGAGCTTCGTCCTCGTAGGCAGAGCTCGGTCCCACAAATTATTTTGCACAGATGAATTAGTGCCACAGGAGATTAAAGGATTTCTCAAATATGCATGGAAGGATCAAAGCAACAATCCATGCAGGTTTCTGGTGAAGAAATAACATTATAACATAACGCAAAACACGAAAATGTCGATTTTACGTAACACAGCCTGTTTAATCTGCAGGCTAAACTTTCACAATGTTCAAGGTTTTTGAGATAAACCTGCATATTGCAAATGTTGTGTTCTGTGGTATTCTGTAGGTGACTTTACTAACAGTTGTTAAGTTTAAGTGATTATTGACCAGCAGTAGAAAATGTTTGAAAATATGTGATGTTGTTTTTCTCACTGTCAAATGCATTATTCGCAGAAAGTCAATTAGAAAGAGTTAGGAAGAGCTCCTTTACGATATAAAAGTTGGATGTGTCTTAGTAAAAGTGTCTGTGTATGCTCAGTTTTAACATCCCTTTAATGCTGTCATGGTTGCAATTTAGATGATCCAGTGGTTGTGTTAAATCTGAGTTTGGATTGGATAAGAGTTGGCATCAAAATGTCGACAATACTATATCTATACAGGAAGTCAAATGCTGTAATGGAAAGTGTCAACTTTTAAATATATCACTTTTAACTTCAGCTAAATTTTGACAGCATCATTTAACGGCAATTAAAATGCCAATTTTACCGATGACCTTTGTGTTCGTGAAGTTAAACCAATGAACCGTGCAAGCTCATGAGCAAGACATCACCTTTAGAATCAGGTAAAGAAGACAGAATATGCTACAGAGCATTAACTTTGGTTCTTGCAGAAGACGTATAAAATTAGGAAGCCAACCATGGCTAAATTGCAGTTTTATGGTGCATTAGGATCATCATCCAAGGAGAAAGAGGAATAACACTTTCCACTGGCAGAGAGGGAGCTGAGTTGCCATGAAGAGGCACAGAGCCAGAATCCTCCAGGGAATAAAACCACTGAGATAGATGAAGGTTGCAAACAACAGATAATGCAAAAATATTTCAGCGACCATAAATCTTTCCTTTCAAGCTCAGACGTGATAGGCCTATTACTTTGGAGACCAAGTCTCTGATAACACTTGTGACACTGCTCTAATATTTCCTTGCTATCTTCGGTAAACTTTTCCTGCTGTAGCAGGGGGATGAGAGAAATTACACATCATTGATTTCTTTTTTTATTATTATCCACAGAGGCCAAAGCTTTCCTAGCACAAGGGGGCGGGAGGTGAGTTTACTGCAAATGAGCAAAATGTCTGAAGTTGCTGAGAGTCAAGTGCTGAATTGAAAAAACTTGAACGTCATTACCTTTGAACATCATTTAATTCTGATTGTAATCCAGTATTTTTGGACAGATGCATGAGACTTGAATTGATGGCTTTCTAATGGACATCTGGCTGGTAACACAATTTGGAATATGGCACGGAACACGAGTAGCTTGATTTGTGTTTTCATTGATTTATGAAGGAAGAGATTTTTAGTTGCAGTACTTCATGAAACAATTGGTTACAACAAGACGGATGATCTGTCCTTTGTCTCTTCAATAAAGAATGTCAAAAAAAATCCACTCCTTCCCAAGTAATAGCATTCAATTAAGAGACTAACAGCCAAGGGAGAGCTGAAGTGGGTGATTAGTCATTATTGAACTACAATGATGATTTCATCCTACATTACAATGGGACCACTACGGTTCTATTGTCTATTAAGACTTGAGAAAGAGAAGGAAAAGATCCAAATGTAAGCAATGGACAAAGAGACACAAAAAATGTGTAGAGCTGGCAGTAAAGTGATTAAGTTTCTATAAGCTATATTTGGAAGCTAAAGATAAATCAGCACAGGACAATATGCAAGGAAAGCTACTGAAACTCAAAAAACAGTGAAAGCAAGTATTTTAGACAAACACTGCGACATAGGAGGCACTATTTAATAAAGTACTAAGTATTGTACAAGTAAGTACAATACGATAAATAAATGTAGCTATGTACGCTAAACAATTCTGCCTGTAAATAGCTAACATATTTTTTTCTCTCGATGTCTAGGGAAGTCAGTTTAGGTCTCCATGTCCAGTCTTGGAGAACTATTGACCTGCAACATTCATCTTCTACAAAAATGTGTGTCCACACAAGTTGCAGCACCACAGAAATGATATGGAGAACGATATAAAAAACACTGAATTATGTCATATTTGTTATTTCTGAGAGTCAGGTGCATGTTAGACAGAGAGAGATAGAGCTTAATTTTCATCATTTAAAAAAAGCTACGTCTCACGTGGCCACAAGGAAACATAAAGCTAGCGCTGGAAACCAATTTCAAAAATGATAATTTCTGACCCCCTAAGATGCTCAATCCATGTGGATCAACAGTCTGGACTTTGCGGACAGACCTAAAACCATCTCTGTGTAGATGGGGCCTAAAATAAGCAGGACAGTAGATCTTAAAGATTGGAGTTGGGGACCTCTTGTTCAGGTCACTTCTATATTGTTTCTGCAACAAACAGAAACAAACAAAAGTACTGTCGCAAACAGTACTTTTCAAGACATAACATCCTTAATGCAAATTGAGCCTATAAAGGGACACACACTTCAAATACAATGGATGTAAAGGGCTGAAGTGTGCCAAAACAGAAGAGATTACTGGACCTTAGCTGTGGACGGAATTGATGGATGAATACTTTATTGATCACAGAAGGGAAATGTATTTACTTATACAGTGGCTTGCAAAAGCACACCACTTGAATTTTTCTGTATTTTGTCACATTACAACCACAAACATAAATATGTTTCTTTGGAATTTTATGTGAAAAACCAACACAAAGTGGTATACAATTGTGAAGTAGGAAAAAAAGATTATACATGATACAAAATATTTTTTACAAATAAAAAACTGAAAACTGTGGTGTGCAAAAGTATTCAGTTCCCCTGAGTCAATACTTTGTGGAGCCACCTATTGCTGCAGTTACAGGATATGTCTATACCAGCTTTGCACATTTAGTGACTGAAAATTACCCATACTTCTTTGTAAAACTGCACAAGATAAGTCAGATTAGATGGAACACATTTGTGAACAGCACATTTTCAATCTTGCCACAGATTCCAGATTGAGTCTAAGTCTGGACTTTTACTGTGTCTGTCCAACACGTTTTGTTTTAAACTACTCCATTGCAGCCCTGGCTTTATGTTTGGGGTGGTTGTTCAACTGTTGGGAGTCTTCTGTAGACTCCATAAGGTTTTCTTCCAAGACTGCCCTGTATGTAGCTCCATTCAACTTTGACCATGTTTCCTATCCTTGCTGAAGAGAAGCAACCCCAGAGCATGATGCTGCTACCACCATATTTGACAGTGGGGATAGTCTGTTCAGAGTGATATGACGTGTCACTCTTTTTGCATTTTGACCAAAAAAAGTTAAATTTTGGTTATTTGAAGATGCAAATGGTTTTAAACATTATAGGTTGAAAAAAAATATTGTCCTCTAAATGACACAACCTGCACTACTTGGAAACAGCAACACCAGTTGAAAAAGTAGACAGCTACCAACCAATGTCCTCAGAATACAGATCTCTGACTTCAACTTGATTGTGAAACAGTGCCAGCAGAAAGTGCATTTTCTAAGGATACTGAAACAGATGTCACTCCCCATAAGCACCCAAACAGCATTCTGCAAATTTGTGGTTGAGGGTGTGTTCACACGCTGCTTTTCAAGAAGGTACTGCAGCTGCAGACAACAGATTCCTACAGAAAGTAGTGACGGAAACTGAAACTGTCACCATTCCTACCCTCTTTCCCGGTGTAGTTTCAGAATGGCTCCATGAATGATATTCCATATTCAATAGCAGAACCACCAGCCTGCTACACAGCTTTCTGCCAGAAGATGTCAACATGCTAAACGGCTGTTAACATTATGTCCTTTATATTTTTCCACTTTATTATATTTTGCGTGTTTTGTTTTAACACTTTCATACTAATTTGTATTTAAAATGTAATAAAATTGAAATAAATATTTGTTTGGATTATCTGTGATCAATTGTTTCCAATACAATTTGGTTTTGTAAAATTACTGCCAATTTATTAATGTCAATATTTCTGTCTATCTTGAACTTAGTGTCAAAGAAATCACACAAGCACAAAACACCCAGCGTTTATGAGGACAATTTTATATTCTGTCGTTTCAAATTCCAAAGTCCATCACATCCACGTAATATTTTCTTAGGCATAATTAGGAGCATGCAGCTCCATATGGGCGGCTGTCTGATGAACATGAAAGGGTAAAAATAGATGTGAGGTAAGTTGTACCTTTTGTCATCTCTGTACCATTCAAACTCCGGTGTGGGCACGGCGGCAGCCTCACACTGCAGGGTTCCCAGGCGGCCCACCGGAGGCTCTGAGCTCTGGGTTTTCCTTATTGACGGAGGATCTGCAAAGTCACAGACCAAGAAATCACATTTGCCTGTAGCATTTCATTTTATCTGAAAGAAAAATTTGCCACAATTAAAACTATTTTTTAAAGTTTTTTATTAAAAACGTATAGGTTTTAACATAGTACATTATTTTAGAATAGCATATTACTCCAAATAAGCTATTATACTGAATATTAATCAACATCAAAGGCATTTCATTAAGAACTCAGTGATGGAGTCAGACTGCTTTCTTATAGAAAATGCCTTTTAGCTCATTTCCATCATAAAAACTGGATACAAGATCAAGTGCACTTTATGAGATTCTTTTAGAAGACATTTCTTTAAAGCTCATATCAAGTTTTAACCCATCAGTACCACAAATCAGCTAAAGCAAAGTAGATTGTTAAGGTTTTGACATAAAAAATTAACCTTTGACCAAACGTCCCATTTTAACAGGTATATTAGTATTCATCGTGCACATATCTTTACAAACAATTGCCAGCAAAGCTTTCCAAATGGATTTATGCCCATCTTCCATTTAAGATTAAATTCCAAAAGAAAGCTTAATATATACTGAAATGTTCTCCTGTCTGGCACTCAGACCTGGTGTGAGTACAATTTGGGCAAACAGCCACATATGATTTGTTCAGATCAAAGAGAAACTTTTAATACCTTGAGGAGTAATTAGTTTAGTGACGCCTCATGAGCTGTCTATCAAACCCCGAAAGAGCTAGAATCTGAAATAATATGGACCACTGAAAGGAGGTAATTATCCTCTTTTTGAAATTCTAAGTGTCTATTTAAATGATGATGTGGTGGGTGAGACCTGCCATAGAAGTAATAGCGGCAATCAGTGCAAGGCACCTCTTCCTTTTTTTCCACCTGGTTTCATTTTTGGAACGACAGAGGAGAGCTCCAGAACTTTGAAGACATCTCTAGTTCTTGCTTAGCTTTACTTTGCATTCATTCTCTATAAAATTCAATAATAAATATGGAAAAAAATATTCACGAGCATTCAGAAAGCATTAAATGTGCAGCAGCATCTTGCTACTTACAGTTGACAACAACGTTGACATATTTGACATCAGGTGTGGCGACATCGTTGCTGGCTTTGCATTCATAACGACCTGCTTGGTTTCTCATGATGCCTATAATGTCCAAGTACTCCTCTCCATCCAGTGGCTCGGCTGTAGAAAGATGGAATCGATGAGTGACAGAACAAGACAAGGAGGAAACTTGAGAATTAAAGTAAAAGAAAAAAAACAAGTAATTAAGTGGTAACACATTTGAAACACATCTATGTAGGACCTTTACAACTCATGTAAAGATGTATTTTTAACTAAACTACAGAACAAGAGCAAATATGCAAAAGAATGACTGACAGAACAATATTTGTAACATAAATGTCAAACCAGGATTTGTAAATGTTCTTCAAATTTTGCAGCAATATGTCTTTCTCTAAAATCAAAAATTCTTCATAGTTTTGAGATGTTTAGATTAAGGCTGAAACGATTCCTCGATTGATTAGAGTACCTCGATTATTAAAATTCCTCGAGGAAAATTTACCTGCCTCGAAGCTTCGTTAATTTATGTTTTATTATTTAGCGCACCGTGTTCCGGCAGGAACATTACTTGCGTTGCACAGAGCTCTCACTTCCGCCTCTGAGTTGTTGACGAAAGCTAAGT
>CAEGAE010071206.1:0-20252 GCA_903067095.1 Girardinus metallicus | reverse complement strand
CTGGGGAGAGGGAAGTCTGGGCCTCCCTTCTTAGGCTGCTACCCCCGCGACCCGACCCCGGATAAGCGGAAGAAGATAGATGGATGGACTTTAAAATATGATCCATTGTAGAAAACAAACGATAAAATAACCCAGCCATTAGCCAACAACTAACCCCAGTTCAACACTAGTTTAAAATCTTCTTTGGCTTCGGGATTTTTAATAATCCCGTAATGTAACAATGTTTTCTAGCTAGCCAACATTAACCAAAGGGACTGTAAAATCTTCTGGAGAAGGTGTGCACGATCCGTCTAACAAAGTCAAAACATATAGAAACTGCAAAAAGCAGGTAAGGCTTTAAAACTGCAAACATTTGGTGTCATACTGTTTCTGCAATACTAAGTTTCGGAAGGACCAGTGTTCTTTCATTTAACCCAATACTGGTTGGTTCTTTTGTTGTTTGAAACGTAAAGTAAAAAAAGATGACGCTCCATCCTGTTGCTGGAAATTGCTAGTTAGCTGGGGTTGTAGCCTAGGGTTACGTTTCGTGGTGGTTTTACAAACTTTAGTGATTTTGGTTCTTCATAAGTAAATGATGCACACTTTTAAGCTGTACCAAACTTTTATCTTGACAAGGAATTTCTCTTTACTATACGTTTTCAAATGATAGTCCTGAAGTGTAGAAAGTTTCATTAAACTTTTTCAAAAGAGAGAGAAGGAATACCCCCCAAACATGGATTTTTAATTATTTTTCTTTTGTTAGTCATCACTCATGAATAGTGACGGGCAAGGGATTTAATTTTTTGTTTTTAACATTATGTCCTATCTGAATGATAATGCATGGGAATAAGAGTGAGGTTCTTGTTAGACACCTTCAGTCTCATATCAGTTCCTGTGCAAGCTGAAACATTTCAGAAAAGCTCTGCAGTCTTCTGGTTCCTGCTTCCACATTCTGAACATCTTAATGCAAGTTTATATTTTATTTTCCCATGCTGTTTTCAGAGCTCTTCTTTTATTTATCTGTTTATTTTTTGGTCGCTAGCCTTTAACCTCTTCTTTTCCCATAGGTATGTATGTTTGCTTTGGAGAAAGGGGAAATGAAGGAGAGTACTGCAGTGAACCAACACTGTACATGACTTTTCAAAGACTTACCTTGTTGTATGCCAAACTGTGTGTAAGCTAACTTTAGAACATGACATTAAGGGCTGAATATCTCTATTCTAGTATTTCTCCTGCTTGCTTTCTGGGTACTACATGTTCTAAGAATCTATTCCCTGGACTCGTTTCCACTGATAAATCTTGGCTCATTGATATCTAATGACATTCGGGTTGACTCACTTGCACAGATTCAGATTCAAATCTTTGCAGCTACCATGTGTGTCTTGGTTCCACAAGGACCATTACGGATTTTGGTGGGTTGAGTCATCTGGAGCGTCAGGTACTACCTGTGTGTGAGAGTTCATTACCCTCATCTGGAAAAATGATAGAACTGCAGGTTCCAAGAAACACTAGGACATCAAAAGGCAACTGCAAAGAAAAAATGCAGATACAACACCACATGGATGTGCTCAAAGCTTTTAAGTCTCAAAAACTGCAATTTATAAAGTTTTGCATGGTTTCCTATTTGTTTCCCAACATTAAACCTAATACTGGTTGGCTTTGTAAACATGAGTGCAGAGAATTTTACTTATGATGTGATTTGTAATGTTAAGAATAGCAGAGACATTTTGGTTATCATCTTTAAATGTTTACTTTTTTGTCTCAAAAATATAAAGTTAATGGTTACTCACTTGCTGTTGGTTTGCATAAAGCTCTTAAGATTTAAAATTGAGGTATTAACCAGTTATGTAGTAAACAGCAAGGTATTTTGGGGGGGTGGATTTTGGACAATAAATTGTATTGCTAGAGAACATCTTTGTACATTTATACATTCAGAATATATACATTTTCAAGTGAAAGCATCATTTACCAACAGTGGAGGCCTTTTTTACTTTAGATATAAATGCATCTGATCTGAGGCCATTTTTTGACAGTTTGCTTCCATCTAGTGGTGAAAGATTTAAAACGTTCATCTTGGATTCCTGACCTTTGTGCAGGTGATAAAAGTTCTGTAATATGGTTGTTAACATTTCTAAAGTTCTCAGTAGCCTGTGCTAAGATTTTTGTTTGTGCCCAGTTTTATTACATTAGATTTTTAATGTGCAAACTGGTCAGGCTTCTATGATAAGTTCTATAAAATATTCAGTTCAAATTACACAACAATTTCACCTAAAATTAGAAGTAGCTGATTGAATATCACCCAGACAACAATCATGAATTAAGGAAACAGTACATCCTTTTGTTTTTAAGTGATTGAAAAAGCAGGATTTCATATGCAATTCACAATCTGAGGCAGTCAGGGTAAGAAAATCACTTTGAAGTTCCTAAATTTCCTAAAATATAAAGTAAGAAAAAGAACAAAATGGGGTTGGCAAGAAAACAGAACCCATCCATCAAGAGACTATATATACTCTGAGGGAGTAAGCAACATGAAACAGGTCAGGTGTGATGACTAACAAATAAGGAGCAGGTGTGAAGAATATGCAGAAAGCAGCAGGAAGCACCTTAAGGGGGAACATACACTACCCATAGAGACAAAACAGCTTTGAAGACCAAAATAGAAACTAATAAAGTTTATGTAAATTCATGACTTAAAACTGTTCAATAATAACTGGATGGTAACAATGGTAATCGGAGTTTGTCCTGTTCAGTATAACAGTTTACCACCAGCAGCGTGTGAATGGCGCTCAAACATGAGTGACTATTTTCCCCACAATGAGTACACTCTTTCTCAAAATTATATTTGGGCTCTCAGAATGTATCCTTCCTATGCAAATATTGTCTGTTAGAATATTCCCTGATAGAAAACGGTTTTAAATTGCCATTTTATGAAAGAACAAAAGTAATCCATGAGCACAAACCAGAATATGTTGGTAAAACGTCTGGGTTGGAGAAGTTGAGTGCTAAGAATAGGATTGAAACAGGGATGCTTTATGTCTTGACTCACTGCTAGTGTTTTTCTTTCAGCCAGAGATTGAGAAACCGGATCGATCTGATTATAACTATCCTGAGCCCGAAGTAGTAGCAGAAGAAAAGGAGGAGGAAGAGGAAGAAGAATTGCCTCTAAAACCTCAAGCTGTCCCTCAGGGTTCTGGTGGATCTGGTGTCCTTATGGGTCCAGACACAGAGAAAGGTCTGAAGAATATATTACTACTTGACGTATGAGTGCACGCAATTTAATAGAGGGCTCTAGAATTTCCCTTTCTTATTGTGTTGTGAAAGCAGCTTTATTGGAATAACTGGGTATTCCACTCAACCCTTCATCTCAACCCATCCTGGCAATTCTGTTTTCCATTTGCATGTTATCCATTTAACTGGCAGTCAGTGGTTAAATGTGTTGTGTTGATTGTGTCTGTTTCTCATGTTCTTAACCCAATCATCATTGTTCTCCAAATCTGATCAATGATCTGTTTCAGTCCTGTCTGTCTGTTTATCAGTACCTCGTTTTGTCTCTAACAAGAGGTGGAGCTGCGTCAGGCAACGGTCGATGCTCTTCATGTTTCCGGGGATTTTGGAGGCTCTGTAGGGTCTGGAGAAACCTCAGCAGCTTCTGGGGCCTCTGGGTCTGCAGTCTCAGGAGACATACTGGTCTCCAGTGGCTCCGGGGATCTTTCTGGTGACATTCTTCTGATATCTGGGGAACCAGAAGAGTTCATTATAACCAGTGGATCTGGGGAGTTCTTGACAGGTGGGGATCTCTTTATATCTGGGGACATCTCAGGATCTGGAGACGTCACCGGGTCTGCTTTTTCTGGAGCCTCGGGAGACTCTCTCCCTGAAGATTTCAAAATGGTCACTGAACTCCCCTTTGAATCCGGAGTATCTGGGGACCAGTCTGGCTCTGGGTTCTCTGGAGATCTTTTGAGCTCTGGGTCCTCTGGAACCTCTGGGGATTCTGGGGACTCTATTGAGTCAGGATATTCAGGGATAACTCTGATATCTGGAGGTTAGTACCTTGAATGAGCTTGTGATTCATGCTAATTAACTATTGTTCCATTTAACTGCTCTCTTCAATAATGTAGTTAAATGTTGACCATAATTATTTGTGTAACACATTATGATTGTATTCAACTTTTCACCACAATCATGAGTTTCTAACATCTTGTTTCATTCTAAATGTGAGTGTGATTGATTGTCCCTCTTAACCCCCAACTCCTAACACCAACCCTCGGCTCTAACAAGAGGAGGAGCTTCTCCTTATTGTGGATAAAATCCCTGAGGAGGCAATGGGTGCTTCTGGGACGCCCTCAGGAGACACTGAAGCCTCTGTAGACATTGAAGCCTCTGTAGATTCAGAGGTCTCTGGAACCTCTGGACTTCCTAGTGTCTCTGGCTCAGGAGACATTGAGGTCCCTGTGACAATTCGACCAGAAGAACCAGAAGAAGGTCAGTATCTAAGATAGAATTGTATGTTGAAGACAACGGAAAATTGAAGAATGGATCTTAGACACCCTCCTAACTTGTTTTATGTGGTTTTTGTCTCAAGTACATTTAGTCTAACCTTGTTGGCAATTATATTTCATGTCACTAACCAAAAAAAAGTGAGGATCACGTAATCCTAATCCAGAAAAATGCATAAACACTTGTTTAACACTGCTAAACTGCTTCGTCGCTTTCTGTCCCATGTCCACCTCAATCTAACCTCTTTTTAACACCTAATCTTGTCTCTAACAAGAGGAGGAGCTGTTTCCAACCACAACTGAATCCCCTCAGGAGGGGAGAACAAGTGTAGAAGAAGATACAGGGCCCTCTGGCTTCCCATTGCCAGAGGAGCCAGAGGAGCCTGAGGTTATCGATGAAGGTCAGTACTGTTCAGAGCCAAATCCAGACTGGGAGTTTTAAAAGGTCAGAGTCATGAAGGAAAAAAGGAAAACACCTCAAATATACTGTGACTAGAGATATTCAACACATAAAGTATGGTTTTACTGTAGTATTTGTAAATGGTTATGTCTGCGTAAATGTTGGGCTTCGGGTCATTTCAGTTTAAGAGGTGAGGGTTTAAACCATTCTGAACATCCTTAATCCTGCAAGGAGGCTCTTAGGATACATTAAGAAAA
The DNA here is from genome assembly GCA_903067095.1 of Girardinus metallicus. Classification (NCBI taxonomy): domain Eukaryota; kingdom Metazoa; phylum Chordata; class Actinopteri; order Cyprinodontiformes; family Poeciliidae; genus Girardinus; species Girardinus metallicus. The sequence goes on along the minus strand of CAEGAE010071206.1, from coordinate 15,117 downwards.
ATCTTCAGCCATCTATGACTTATATTTGAATTCTGTTTCTATTCTTCTGTCCCTTTTCCCTCTCGACGTTTTCCAGGATTGCCTGTTTGCTTGCTGTGCACATGCCTCGGTGGTTCGGTCTACTGTGACGACTTGAAGCTGAACCGTGTTCCACCTCTGCCCAAAGACACCACTCACTTCTACGCCCGCTACAACAGAATCACAAAGATCAGCAAGTCTGACTTCGCCAACATGAGTATGTGTCCCGTTTGAATGAAAATGTATGGGTATTAGAGCAGGTATGTTCAGAAACAAAGCTAACCTTTTCACTGTTTACAACTCCAAAGTAGGTGTGAGCGGTCAGTGAACACACAGCATGAGTATCTGAGGATGGTGTTTTATTGCCTTCCAGACAAGCTGAAGAAGATTGACCTGACTGCTAATAGAATAACCTCCATTGAGGATAGAACGTTTATGGGCTTGCCTGAGCTGGAGGAGGTGATAATCAGAGAAAATCACATTGCACAGCTGCCAGCCCTTCCCGAGACCATGACCCTGATTGATGCCAGCCACAACAACATTGGCTCAAAGGGTATTCATAAAGAGGCGTTTAAAGTACGTACACCTTCTTCAGTAAATTTCTTTCAATGAGTACTTGTCTATGGTTGCAAACTCATCCATTTTGCATTGCATGATCTCATTTTAAGCCAGATTCCAAATACTGATTCTAAACAAACAGGGAATCCGTCATTAAAAGGTTTTAGAAGTGAACAGAGTTACTTTCTATTGGATAGAAACAGATCATACAAATTAATGGCAACCACTTTGTCCAAAAAACATGAAGAGCTAATTGTATTTTATATAGGGAAGAAAAACAAAGCATATGCAAAGGTAATGGCAGCAACAACTTTGTAAATTATTCTAGAACAGGGGTGGAAAAGACCAGTCCTCGACAGCTACTATCCTGTAAATTTTACCAACATCCCTTCTCCATCAAACCTGAATCAAACGAATGGCTTGACTACCTCTGATATCAAAAATAGTCCTTTCTGTCAGAAAGGAAAACAAAAAAAGAGTTAATTATTTCCATTGGTAAAACACACAGCTAAATGCAAAATCATAGAACCACGAGTACTTTCTTTGAAAGACAAACAAAGAGGACACAAAGTTCATGGCAGCAATAGATCCGCCCTGAAATGAGATAAATGCAGAATCAATGAGCATTATATATTATTCTATAAATAATATACGGATAGTTACAATGGAAAATAAAAAAGTTTTGTTGTGCAAATGAAATTTTAAATCAAGTAATAACATTGCTCTTCTCTGGATTACAGGACATGACTGGCCTGCTGTACCTTTACCTCACCGATAACGACGTCGATTATATTCCAGTGCCTCTACCAGACAGCCTACGCTCTCTACACTTACAGGTACATCAAATCTAGCTTCATATCTTGTTGTTGACTGCACACTAATGGAGGGGTATATATTTTTCCGTACAGGGTGTTGCATTCTTTGAGTTAAAAGTCTTTCCAAACAGAACAACCATAACTAAATAGCACAGCTCTCTTCGTGCTAATTGCCAAACTTCAAGATGAACGGTTTAGACTTCAGAACTAAATCAACTAGCATTTTCAAGAGACTAAATGACTGAAAAACCTTCTTTGGCTGCTCTGTTACAGCGTAACAACATTCAGATGATGCATGAAGACACGTTCTGCAACCTGAACGACTTCAACTACATCCGAAATGCATTGGAGGACATCCGTCTGGACGGAAACCCCATCAACCTCAGCAAGACCCCACAGGCTTACATCTGCCTGCCCCGTATACCCATCGGGAATCTCATTTAACCAAGACTCCTGCAAACTTCTTTGTACATACTGACATGCAGAGTTAAGCTATATTCATTGTTCAAATTACCAGTCATTTCCGAAGGTGTGTTTCCTACATGCTGCTGACAGATGGAACCAATCTGTAAAACTGTGTGCAATCTGTGCGGAAATGTTCAGCATCGCCCAAAGAGCAAATACGACTGATATTCCAACAATCAAGCACATATACAATACTTTCTTCCTGTTGCTCAGTATTTTCATGTCAACACAATATAAATTGTATAAAGTTTTACTCAAATACACATGCACAAGCACACAAACTATTTTTATTTTGCCAATAATCTGTATTATTCCAAGAGCCTCACCGGATGTTTATTTTTCTGTTCAGTGTCTTTTCCAAAAACCAACCAATAATGTGTTGTTAAAAGGTTCACTTTGTAAAAAAATAAATATTAATTTTAAGATTAATGACTAACACTTCTTTGGCAATGTATACAAGCAAAGACTTTAATGAAGCTGGAGCTGGATGAGAATTGATGCAACGTAATAAACCAAATGCATTTAAACACAACTTCTGGTTGTAAAGTTTGTACTGTAATATAAAATAAATATATTTAGATTTTGTTTCTTTACACAAACTGACATAATTTTTATATTTGACTGAAAAGGTCCTGTTTTAACTGTGCACAATAGTCTAAATCAAGAACTCTAATGTCTAGAGTCGATTAAATAAAGACTATTGTTAGGTTATGGAGGTGGTGGGTGGGTGGGTTTGGTTTGTTTTTTTTATTTTTTTATTTTTTTGGTGGTGGACCGGGTTTAGAATGCTGCCATTGTGTGCCCTGTATGGAATAACCACAAGAGAATAAAGTCGTTTTAAAGACTTCTCCAATCTAGAGGTGGCTCAATGTTTTGTTTTTTTTATTGAAAACTTAAAAGATTGTTCGTAGATTTTAACTTCTGTGACAACACAAAATAGAAAATAAACATATGACCATAAATATATCGGCATTCTTTGCAAAACATCCACATTTGGAACAATATGCAGGATCACAAACATCCATTAGAGAAAGTGTATACAATCATGTGCGGTGCAATTTTATTCAAGTGCTTTGCTGAAGTATAATAACCCCTTGAATTTTACATTCTAAAACCCAAATTCAACATGTTTCACTGGGATTTTATGTGACAAACCAACATAAAGCACTGAATCGACAAATGGTAAATGATGCATGGTTTTCTAAATGTTCTACAAATAAAAATCTGAAGAAACTTTCTCAACTGGGAGACAGGCGACACTTCACAATTATCCACTATTTTGTGTTGGTCTGTTACATAAAGTTACCATAGAAATGCTATTAGGGTGCTGTGGTGGCGCAGAGGCAAAGCACAACCCAATGTATTGAGGCCTTAGTCCTTGTGCTGGTGGTTGCAAGTTTGACTCCCGGCCTGGTGACATTTGCCACATGTCTTTCCTGCTGACTAATTTCAAATAAAGGCTACTAGAGCCAACAAAACCTTTAAAGAAATGCTATGAAGTTTTTAGTTTTAAATTGACAAAATGAAAAATGAAGCAACAGGTACAAACACTTCTGCAAGGCACTGTAATTTTTCCTCCAAAGGTTAAGGTAGTGCAAACTGTCATTGTATTGATTTTTTTTTTAAATGTTCTCTGCCAATTTTTCCAACAAAGAAAGAACTCGCTCTCTTTTATCCACTGCATCAGAGTTCATCACCTTGCTGTCATCTTCCGTGATCTCCTCCGTTCTTTCTTTTTGCACCATAAGTCTCAGCCACTTTGCTTTTTCCTTTTCCAGAGTCAGCCTCTCGCTGCGCAGAGCGTCTCTGTCCTTCTCCAGCATCAGCTTCTCCCTCTCCATCACGGCCCGTTCCCTCTCCATCACTGCTCTCTCTCTTTCCATCACAGCCCTTTCCCTTTCCGTTGCCGCCCTCTCCCTGTCCAGCAGTGCCCGCTCTCGGTCCAGAGCGGCTGCGTCCTGATACGGTTTCTCTCTTTGCATAAGCAGCTGTTCGCTCTTTCTCTCTTGTGGCTCGCAGTTCGTGCTGATATCCACCTCCTGAATGGAACCGTTTACCTCCTCACTTTCTGCAGGCTCTGCCGCAGCAGTCTCAACCTCATCTCCATACACCTGAACCTCAATCTCTGCAAGACCTGCTGCCTCATCTACAGCAGAAGACACCCCCATGTTGGAAACCTTTCTCCTTTTGCGTGTGGGTGCTATTAAGAAATCACTAACGTTGCTGTTATTAGGAAGGGCCTTGAGGATGGGGGCTGAGCTCTGCAGTCGACCCTCCATGGCATCATCCATCAGGGAGAAGAAAGGCCATGATTGAGGCACCACTTTGACTCCTGCTGGAGGATTCTTCAACTCCTGAGGAGGAGTGAAAGTAACAAATGGTAAAAAGAGTAAAATGGTAAAACTTTTAACTCAAATAAGGCAACCAAATCTGTACCTTGTATCTCTTCTTCAGGTTTTCAAATTTTTTAGAGGCTTGACGATGAGTCATCCTGTGATGCAAGCCCATATGTTTCAGGATGGCCCTGACAATGATATTATTTCACTGGATTATCAATATATATCAGTCTAGTTGTTTTAATAAGTGTACTAAAAAGAAGCAGTTGAAAAGTTAGTGATCAAGTTAGTTACAGTTTCAAAAGACAGTTCAAAACGATACTGCATGTTGGGGTGTACTTAGTTTTTCAAATATTGCCTTCCCATGTTGATTTTATTTTCATTTAATAATTAGTAACAATGTGGAGTCTACAGATTGTTTTGTAAACAAAAAATGAGACTAATTATTAAAGGAAACTTTTGAGGACTAGAGTGGACTTTCAATTGTAGTTTCATCTAAAATTTTCTAAAATACCTTTGATGAGAGTAAATTATATGTATTGGTTGTAGAACTGGGTGTTACGGATGGTTTTGTTTTTGCTCAAATTGTATGTCATACATACCTCCATGCCCACTTGGAACTATTTCTCAATCCAGAGAACAGAAAACTGTTTGAGGCCCGCAACTTCACAAAGTTTTCTATTTCTTTGTTACTCACTGAAAAAATAAAAACATGATAACGAGGGTTAGACACTGACAGGGTAACTACATATTTATCAGTGCACAATGAAGACCCAAAATACAACAATTAAAGTTCAATTTAAATTTAAATGGATGGATGAATGGATAAATATGTGGGAAAAACAAGCAGAAGACTGAAGGATTACGTGGGTGGATGGATACAACTTTTGATCTGTGTAAGAAAGAATGGAAAGAGAAATATATTTACAAAATCAATTTTCTCTTCCGTTATCAATCAGGCCATTAAAATACTTTCATCAAATCCCAGACTTTCCTCTACGTAGGAAACCTGTACTGATGACTATCGATTACACTATTTACTATCTAAAGTTAGCATAAATTCTTTTAATATTACTTTAGTTCATAAAGACTTTCATCTGCGGGCATACGGCTAAAGACCAGACTAAAATGCTTGAAATAAATTGCAGTCGCTTTAATAAATACTCAAGCCTGATGTTACTACGTCACTATGTAGTAGCCTTGCTAGGTTGCTCCAAAGCTAACTCTGCCCAGTATAGTTGGCTTCATTAAACCGTCGTCACTTACTTTTATAAGTGAACTCCGTCGGGGTAATCCCATCACACATGGTGTTGGTGTAGGCGTGATCTGGCTGTGCAGTTATGTCCATTCTGCTTCCTGTAAACATTTACCAACAAAGCGTCCTTGGTAGTGGTTAACAGTCGTTCCTACTTCTGAAGGTCCCTACTTTCTTCTTCGTAAGTTTAAAAAGCCAGCAGAAACCATCTCTCTGTCGCCATCTATCGTCGAGGTTGTTACACAGGTGACAAAAAGCACTATTTTATTTAATGCCATTTTAGGTATCAAAAAGATACTTAATATAGTAGCAAAATAAATTTGACATGGGACTCAAACATGTTAAATAATATAATTAGTCAACAATGCATTCTTATACCGTATTTAACTCAATTCAGTACTTTTAAATAGCGGCAACAGCACTTTGCGAACAAGCTACGTTATATCTGCAGAGAATCCTGTGTAATTTGCAGGTCAAATGAAAATTCAGTAAAGAGTATATTGTCAACGAAGTAATGAAATGATCTACTGTAAGTAATTGTTTCAAAGACTATACGTAGTGAGCAAATCCCATTTTAAAATGCCTGAAATGTGTTATTTTGCAACGAAGTTATTCACTAATTTTTATTTTATTCTTAAAAATACCAGAATTAATATTTTGGACTGTACCCTAACTGTCTTATTTACTTTCACAAATTAAATCGGATGTTATGTAGTTGCTTGAGATTCCACTACTTTTTAGTCTATCTACTTCTACTTGAGTCAAAAACATACTGCAGATATTCTTATTTGAGTACAACTATGGACTACTCTGATTGTTACTCATATACCAAATCCCCCCCCAAAAAAGAAACCCTGTTTAGATGGTTACATTTTTCCATAATTGTTCAAATTTTCTTCTTTTCTTATTAATAAAATAAAAATTATTGTTTCGTTTTTAATTGTAACAACTTTAGCTTTTAGAACTTGGATTGTTTGGCAAGTTCAGTGCCAGTCCTGGGAGTGGTATTTGTTCACTGCAGTGTAGGCCCAGTATAGCGCTTATGGGTAAAACGAAAGTAGTTTATTATAACCCGGCGATGGCGTCTGCTTATGGTAAGCTGGCTTTCGCTCCGACCTCTATTTATGTATTTATGATTTTAAAAAAAAAACAGAATAAAGTGCAATACTGTCTGTTATATATTGTATTTTTATATTCCTTTTTTTTCTTTCTTTATTTAGTGCCGATAGTTATTGTTAATGTCATTTTTTTAAAATTCACTCAAATAAAAACAACAAAATTGTGTTACATGTGATGAATAAGTAAGTATTAGATACAAAATACATTTAAAATCTCAGTCACGTATTGTACCGATACTGACGTTCTTGCAGTTCGACAAGTTGGAGTTTCGAATTTCGTTTCTTCTTCAGTCAACATACAGAACATCTATAAAGGTCTTCTACGTACAGTTTCACTACTGGTTGTGAAATCTGCGCTTACCTATAATCTCTGATTTAACATACATTATTAAAACTAAATAAATCTTGACTTTGGTTTGTTACCGAGCAGGGAAATGAAACCAAAAGGACTCCACGAGTTCACCAGCAGGGGGCAGAAGGCTTAGATGAGATCGCGTGTTCACGTGACAAAATATATGAATGCTTTGCTTGTTTTACTTATCAAATGACCACAAAAAATACTATAGAGGTTCAGTTATTAGGGGGACCCCTAAAGGAAGCTGGTAGCATTAGATTTTATTTTTGGTGCATCAAAGTGAAGAAGATGGAATATAATGCATGTAACACTTTTAATTTGTATGTGATTTTGACAAAAACTTTCTGTTTTCCTTCACTTCGCAGCTGTGCCCTACTTATTGTTGTGACGTAAACTTCCAATAACATATATTGATGTTTGTTTGTAACATGACAAGCTGTGAGATCTCATATTGATTAGACCGTTTAACAAACATCTACAATGTTTTTAAAATGCTTGTTTCCTAATAGGACCCAAAGTTAACCATATGATGATGACTATGATTATAAAAAGGATAGCTTATCCTGCCTTAACCTGATACTTAAGTGAAATATTTTTCAGAGTCTGACGAGGAAACGTTTTCTGGGAGCGAATCAGAAGACAGCGATGAGTCAGACTTTGAGTCGGAGAGTGAGCGGGAGTCAGATTCAGAGGATGACAGTCGGGTCAGTTTCTAAACACAACCACACATAAACTTAAGAAATAACTAATCCAAACCAAACTACTCTTTTTCTTAAATCACTCTTTTCCTTTTTCAGCTTTACTCAAAGCAGCCCTGCAAATATTACAACCGTGGCGGTTGTAAGAATGGCGCCAGCTGCTCTTATTTGCATGTGTGCAAGTATTTTCTAACAGGAAGCTGCCGCTATGGGTCAAGCTGTAAACTCAATCACAGTTTGGGTGGAAGGAGATCATCTGAGGCGTGTGCCAGCTCCGAAGACCAATCAGGAGCAAGCAGTAAGAAGCTATTTATTGATTTATTTTTGTTATTAAATTATGTTGTTCAGGTAGCTCCAGTGGTCTATATCACCCATTTTCTTTAAATAAATACTATTTATTTTGTTTAACATTAGTTGCTTACCGCATTCAAATTAAATTTATGTTCGTTTTTCAACCAGACCCCCAACTTACTGATGGTCGACCCTACCAGTGGCAGATAAATGATGGAAAGGGCTGGAAGGATGTTGAAAATGATCACATTATTGAGGCCCAGTATTCACTGCCCCACACTAAAAGCATCAAGATATACAACACACCATATGGGTAAACGTTTAATCATATATATCTATCTTCCTTTATTTAAATTTTAAAACCGTATTAAATTGCTACAAAGTGAAAATAAATATCAACAAGGTGAGAGTGAGGTTACTGTCCTGCAGGGCGGTGTGTATAGATTTCAACAAAATAAGAATCTATGGAAAGAACCTGAAGGTGAGGCGCCTGGATGATGGCAACACCGTGTGGAACTGGTACTGCACCTTAGGACGGAAGTTGAGGAAGTATGGAGACAAGGTAGATGGATTCTGCATCTTTATTCTTGTTTAAACCTCATACGGTAGGTTTGAGTGACGACTTATTTGTCATGTTTGCTATGTTGTGGGCAGGACTCGAAAGGCAATCCAGGTCCGGTAAAAAGCTCCGACATAGAGAGGAAGTTTCAGAGCAACCCGAAAAGTTCTTTTACTTTCACGGCTGGTGGGGAAACGTTTCAAGTTAAGTTTCCAGGTGACTTACACTCACACTGATTCATATAATGCATTCTTTAAGCAAACAACTCCAACTAGATGCAGCACATTCATTATGATTTACTTAACTTCACTGACTTTTTTTTTTTTACTTTTGATAGAAATGCAACAGGTGGGAAAAAAGAAAAATAGGAAGGTCACACGACGACCTGTGTTCAGACAACAACAGGCAAGAGCAGGGTAAGTTTGGATTTGGTAAAATGATAGAATGTAAATGAAGAACTTCATCTTCTCTAAAGTAAACAACTTGTAATTTGTTTACAAGTTTTTGAGTTTTTCCGAGGTGGCATGCTCAAAATCTGTAAAACTCCACAGTCCACAGCACAGCACTATTAGTGATCATCACTTTATTGCATAATTACTAAAATAAGTTATAGTAAGGGATAGAATTACTTTCCTACAGCTGGAACTGTGGGTTGTTATTGTTTATCTGTGAACATAAACTCTGAAAACAGCATCTACTTTGGGAATAAATTCCTCCAATCAGTCTTTCAACTGATGAGCAAAGTTTTAGGAAACTGAACTTGAAATTATTGAAACTTTACCTCTAAAGCATAAACATCAGCATATCTTTCTCGTTATAGATTGACTGTAACACCAATTGGAGCAAAAATCTTTCTGACTAAAAGCCTCAGACAGAAAATGTGCGATGTTTAAACAGGGAAACACTCTTTGAAAATGCAGAATAATGTCATTGTTATGATGTGCACATCCTATAATATACCAATGTGTAATTTTAGACATTGTAAGAGGCAAGTGTCATTTGGGTGTTCAAATTATTACTCACCAATTTATTTTGAAACAACATTTAATTGATTTTTTTTCTATTACTTGAGAAATTCATGTTCAAATATGCACAGAATGTATTATATTGTCCTAATTTCTTTTAAACTATGCTAAGGTAGCTATTTTTGCCTTTATGCTCCGCTAACACTATGCTAGCACTAATAGCCATATGTATGTCTTTTAAATGCTGTAAGTCCAAAGTTTGATTTTATTATTTCAGAGCCGCTCATCTAGCCACAACGTTCAAGAAGCTTTCTGTGGGCACCAAACCTCAGTGGCAATTTGAAGGAAATGGTGGAAACTGGCATAGCTTCAAACGCAGGGTCAGTCGAGTTGAGTCAGTTCAATTTGCGCTTAGAGACTTTGTTTTCCAGTTTAACTGCAACATGTTAGTTTGTTTGAACAGTCAGGCACTTCGTCTGAGAGCTCCATAACCAGTGATGACATTGAGAGCAAGTACCGGCTGAACCCCACAGACAGCATGAAGTTCAAAATAAACGGACAGCCCTACAAGCTGGATTTTGGAGGTTAGGATTGTTGACAATTCAGCATGATAAGACAATTACCTTAACTAGAGGATAATTTCATCTTGTCAATCAAAGCAATTAAATAATAACCTTTCAACATGTTTTTTTTTTTCATTCCAGCAATGATTCAGATCAACCAGACAAACAACCGTAAACGCAAGATCAGACGAGTGCTGGTGTGAGGAATAAAGATGGAGCTACTTTTAAGAAACCAAACAATTGTGCAATACTGTCCTATTGCATTCATTTAGGGTGTTTGTTTTCCAGTTGCACCAGGGATAGCTCTCCAATAAAACCTATAATGATGTTTGCATAAATTATGGCCTGATACTATGAAATATCAGTGAGGTTTACAAGTGAATATATGAATCCTGCCTGAGAATCATGCACTGAAACAATCCAACTTGTAATTTGCAGTTGATGCTTGAATTTTTGATCTTAGAGTCTCAGGGGCTTTTGTCTATTTTTTGCAGAGTACCGAAACCAGCCATAGGTTTTTCAGAAAACCAAAGTCTTGTTTAAATTAGAGGACATGTAATGTGATTTTAGAATCTGTCTATGGAAGATACACGAACAGATTCCCTTGATGCAATAAAAATATTAATATTAAAGTAGATCAATTCTGTTGTACAACTAATATCCACATATGTTGCTCAATTGTGTCATATGCGTTATATGCAATCTTTGTCATTTACACCTCTTTGCATGGTGCTTGTCTTCTTTTTCTGTTTTCTGGTGCTGATCTATGAAAAGCCTCTGGTGAAGACCATAATTTCTTTTAGCAGAAACTGAAATAAATAAAAGTTTCAAATTTCTGCCGACTTTTGTTTATTTTCAGAATGAGGAACTTATCCTCCAAGTTTTGTAAATCCTCTATTGATCAAATGAGACACCTTCAGTACCAGTTAAGGTCTGATATCTAATGTAATTTAATGACTTTAAAATAAATCATTGTTGTTGGTCATATTTGGGTTGTTTCTTTAAAAATATAACTTTTGATCACTTTTCAGCACATTTTGTTACTATAAAATGGAAAGGAAAACACCAAATATGGCAGCATCCTATCCTCAACGACACAAGTGTAAGCTTTGTAAGATACAATCAGAATGATCTGAATGATCCAAAGAACATTTTATTTATTTGTAGTTATGAGCTGCATTTGACCTGTCATTTACAAAACCTTTATTCTACATGTGAAAACAAACAAAATAAATTTTCTAAGCTTCTTTTTGCATTTGGGTCACGTGTAGTTGATTCAAACAGAAAAACAAAGGAGTTTTATTCAATAAATTAAAATGTTATTGAAGACTTCATTTATTCCAGTAACTCCATGACTAAGTAAAACACATTACATATAAAAATCACAAATAAACACATGTTTTGAAGCCTTTATTTCTGCTAGTTATTATGGTTTGATGTTTACGGCTACTGTGAACTTAATAATTATCTGCTTAAAGATTGTTATTTTCAAAAGTTACTTTTAATCTGACAAATCTAATTGGAACATTTACTCTTATTCTTGAAGTTATTATACTTTACTTAACATACAGTAGTTGACAGCTGTCTTTGAACCATTTGTTAGCACATGTAGCTACACCCATATGGCTCAAGACCAAAGAGTCCATAGTCACTATTGACAGTTGACTTGTAAACAGCAACTGGATTTTCCCCTCCCTCTCCTTCTGTCAAAGAAATGAAAGTGAAACTATTCGCGTCTGTGAAATGACGGCAGCAGAAGGATTTTAGCACAAGTAAGTGAGTCGATTCATGTTGTGTTAATTTTGAAAATGTCATTTTAAATCACTTTTGTGCGTAAACTTTCCAAATCTTGCCTTTTTAGTTTCCTAATGCTCACTCTGAGCATTGATCTTAGAGTCTCAGGGGCTCACTCTGAGCATTAGGAAGTTGGTATTTGGCTGTTATGATTTACAGGACCTATACCAGAAGTTCAATGTTATAGATTAAAATCTCTTAAAATTCCCTATAGCTGGGTTTAGCAAGATTGCAGTGATATGTAATAAAGTCAAAATCTCTGTTTGTCAGTGAGTGACAATCAATATCAGTGGCAACTGTTGAACGGCAATCAGTGGCTGAAAATTGACAACGATCATGTGATCGAGACTCACTACTGCCAACCTGGAGCAAAGGGGATCAGCATCAACACAAGCCTAGGGTTTGTATTTTTACGCTCTGTGTAAAATAGGTTTGGCCATGTATTTACAGAAACCACATGAAATATACCATAGTGCATTTTTTGTCAATCCACAGGAAAGTTTTTATAGACTTCGATGAGCTGAAGACTGATAACCCAGCACTGAGAGTGCAGAGACTTAGTTTTGTCCCTCAGGGTCAAGAAGAGGACGTAGGATGGTACTTCAGAGACGACAGCCTGTGGTGTGAATATGGATCACAGGTAAAGAAATGTGTTCTCTCTCTCAGGGACCTGTCTTTCTTGTATCATGCCTGATGACTATCATAAACAAATGCAGCAGAAAGGGCATATGAGACTTTCTGGTAGCTGTGATCTTGAGTTCTTGTGGAGTATGAAATTTCCTGCCCAGAAAGAAACAATTGTTCTTGCCACATTAAGGAGAATGTTATTGTGAACAAGCTGAACATTTTTCATCCTCTTCACCCCCTCAGAGCTCCAACATGTCATCATCGTCCATCACCAGTAAAGACATAGAGACTCATTTCACTCAGAATCCTCAGGGAGTCATTCAGTTCAATGTTGGCTCAACTGGATACTCACTGGATTTTTCCAGTATGTGGCTTCGAGGGGTTTTTGGGAGCTATTTCTACAATCAGGTAAACATTGTATGTATGCAGTTAGATGTAACTGAAGGTGTTTAAATTTGCAGCCATGACCCAAACCAACATCGCTACAGGCTTGCGCAGAAACGTGCGCAGGCGACCGAAATTCACCTCAAGCTCTGCAAGGTAAGATTTTTCAACCTTAGTTCAGTCATGCCCATGTAAATGAAATGAAACATTCTAGCCTCTCAGAATAATAATTTTACAAAATACTTCACTTTATGTCCCTGCAGCATTAGCTATTCTTCATTCCTGTCTCTGGCTTCACAATCCCAGTTTTACAATCCCAGCTTCAAGTGGGAGTTTATGGGAGATGAAGGACAATGGACAGAATACCAAGCACATGTAAGTACAGCTTCTTATATACCAACTTTATTCTTCAACTTTCAAAACCGTAATCTTTTAACATGCATTCATTTCATCCTTAACTTTTGAGTGTCAGATTAACCCTTCTGCAATGACTGGGGACATAACCACCAGTGTCATCTGGTGGTTATTTTGTGACATGTCATATATACGTTTCAATGTATGTTATTGCGATTTACTGGATAGATTAACACAAAATAGCATTTAGATTGTTTTATGAATAAAAAACTTTGAAGATGGAAGCTTGTGATTGTATTCAGCCTTGAAAAAACAATCTTTTATAGAAACACGTTTTCCTGAAATTTCAGGAACGTAGACTGAAAAATTTTCTTGTTTGTCCTTCTAACACGATTAAAGTTCAGACAGATTTATTTGAGATCTTCTGTGAACATAAAATTTTAAGCTTTGACACAGATTACATATTGAATGAAGAGCTTGGCTTCTTCCACAGCATGATGCTGCCACCACCATAGGTTCAGAGTAATTAGTGCTTCTATGATAAATGCTTTCCTTTTGTTGCCTTGTCTACGTTGTCTTAGTTGCTTTGAAGTTGTGCCATAAACTTTTTACTTACAGTTTATGACATAAGAATTACCATGAGATTATCCAAGCTAAATGTAGCGACATTTATTTATTATGATTCATATTTGTTTGCAGATATGTTCGCTTGATAGCGCTGCCATAGAGAAGCAATACCAGCTGAACCCACAGGGCCAGATCCCCTTCAGTATCAGAAACTTTTCATACAAACTGGATTTTGCAAGTAATACACACAATTCATTCTCAATAACCCGCTATTTAATTCAAGAAGCCTCTGAAAACCATTATTAATTGCAGGAATGTGTCAAATTAATAATAATATTGGGACAAGACGAAGCGTGAGGCGGAGTCCGGACTATGGAGCTCAGAAAAACAACAGGTAAAAAGAAGCAGTCCATCTTTTAGACATGTCTTTTAATTTGAAAAGTTTATGACAAACTTCCTTTGGAGTAACTTAGTCTTTACATGAATTAATATAACAGTATCTATATGATGTTTCCACTTATGCCCTATTATTCCCCTTAATCTATTTCTATCTTATCTTCTTCAGCTCAGGTACAAATGTCCGTTGGCAGTTCCAAGATATCGATGGGATTTGGAAAGATTATTCCAAAGTAAAACTGAGTATCTCTTTTTATTAATATGAGAACAGCGCTGTTAGAAGACAAACAATTGCTAATAAGCAGTAAAACTGTACCTTGTTTATGCTGTCATGCAGAGTTATTGTCAATGCAGTGTTTCCAGTCCAGACATTGAACTCCAGTACCAGCTGAACCAGTCAGGCATTATGACATTTGCCACCAGAAGGTTCAGCTACGAGCTCAACTTCTCAGGTGAGCAGCAGAAAGAGAGTTAAAAATGAGCAAATATGCATTTCAGGAAATGCAAATACAGCTGTACTCTTACCTTATGCAGATAATATTAAGTTTTTAGATGTGGAAAAGGTTCATGTACTCCGTCTGCTTGCAGCCATGACTCAGAGGAATCTGTCTACAAATACCACCAGGTCAGTGAGACGACTTCTCCAGTGATCGGGACGGATTGTTCAGAGGGAGGAGAGATACTTGCACGTTTTCCTCATAAGCTGTCTTGTTTCTATCTTGCTTGGTGTTTACAATACTGTTAACCTGAATAAAGCAGAGAGGCTCATAGGTTTTCAGTCCACTTTAGAATTAACATTTGGGTTTACTTTCTGACAAGATACAGTATATCTCTTATCAAAAGTATGTTCTCATACATCATTCTGGGCTCCTACAGCTTTCATGTCAAAATCCCAAAATTGTTTGTACTTCCCAATAGGGCTGTTGTAAACGAATATTTTAGTAATCAAGTAATCTATCAATTATTCTTACGATTAATCGGGTAATCGGATAAAAAAAA
>CAEGAE010071204.1:0-73727 GCA_903067095.1 Girardinus metallicus | reverse complement strand
TGCCCCATGTCGATGTGCCCTTGGGCAAGGCACTTAACCCCAAATTGCCTACCGATCTGCGTATCGGTGTATGAATGAGTGGGTGAATGACTATAGTGTAAAGCGCTTTGAATGGTCAGAAATGATTGGAAAAAGCGCTATATAAGTTCAGTCCATTTATAATACACTATCTCATCAGCATTTCTTTATAAAGTTATCAAAGCTAATTACCTTGCTTCCATCAACTTAAGATATAGTTTTCCATTGTCAGTTTTTGTCTTTGCTATTTTGTTGTAGAACGTTATTTGACTAAGGCACACAGACTTATGATGTGTCCAATTCTACAAGTTAATGCCATCACGGATGTACTTGCAGTACAGCCTATATTATCACCATCATTCCAATAAACATTAGGAAGAAAAACATAACTTTACTAAGCAGTCAGGAAAAAAAAAAATGGGTACCAACCAGAGTAGTCTGAATCAAGACTACATGCAGTGTCTCCACTCTGGCACATAAATATTCAATGTGATTTGAGCATTTAGCTTCTTGCTCGTTTTAAAAGTAACAAGTGTGCATAGAACCCAATAAAATGGTAAAACAAAAACTTTAAAAATTGTCCCAGACATAGTTCAGACAATAGGCGATGTCCATGTTCCAGCTTGTTCCATTGGATGTAATAAATTATATGGCTCAGATACACAGTGTTGAACCCTTTTCAATTTAACCATAAGTTCTTCTGAGAGTTTGTCCAAATATGTTCAAAGTCACTCACAAACATCCATCTTTTTTTTTTAAATTTAGCAATTTGTGACATTGGCAGTGCAATGTCTTATTTATCAGATATCAAAGTACATTTGCGAGCAACAAATGCACAACGAACTGAATTAGAAAGCTAAGAAAGTACTTATCTCAAATAAAAGTACCCACAAAAAAGTGCTTCCTTATGGAAAATGTGGGGGATTTTTTTAAATGTAAAAACTAAATAAATAAAAACAGCCCAATAAATTATATGATACTTTTATTCTGAAGGATGTTGACAGGAAGCGCTTTGGTTGCTCCGAGCAACTAAGTCAAAAGGTGTACTAGCATAATGCTAAAGTCGTTTGGTGAGGTTCCTTGCATGGATGATTGTAAAGCATTAATTACATGAATGCCTGGGAAATGTTGCAGGTTTCTACTTTCAGTAATGAGAACCCTGTTTCCTCCACCGTTGTAAATAATGCTGACTTGTGTTTTTGTTTGCTGCTTCCCGTTGAGGCAGCTTAGCTAATGCTCACCAAAGCTGACTGAAAAAATACACCACAGTGATATTAATATTATGGTAAAAAATTATGTAAATACCGGAGTTTCGAATTACGAATGCATGCTGGGGTTTCCCTGGATTGCTCAAAAGAATGTCTTGCAGAATGATATATATTCAAATAAAGGTGAGTATGGCTGAAATATTTTTTGATAACTTGTTCTTGTGCGTTTATTATTTAGTCAATCAACTCATCTGTGTTACCAAAGAAAAGCTTGTATTGATGAGGTGGGTGTGGACTTGATTTGATTTAATTTGATTTGATAATCATAGTATTTGAGTATATTCTGTGAATAAAGACTTTTTGTGACTAAAATACACTATATTTCGATAAACGTTTACTGGCGGAAAGTTGTAGCATTAAGAAAAATCACTTTATTCCTGTTTTAGGTTTTACAATTCAGAAAAAATCAAAACTTTAGCAAAAAGATGATGCATGTGTTTTCTCAGTTTTTTTTTTTGTGAGAGCAATGTAAAAGAAAGATTTTTTTTCAATCGGATGTGAAGTAAAAAATATATTGAATAAAACATTACTGATACTCTTTTCTGTTTTGGTTGCGGATTTTTAATCCAGCTACTCCATGAAAGCCTGCCTTTGTATTTTAATTACATTTGAAAATATCAGTCGGTTCATTATAAATTTTAGCCAAATCTAAGATCCATTGTGGAAAATCAAACAAGTCACTTGAATCACTTAAAAGTAAATTTGTGGAATTAAAAAAGCTGGATATTTTATATTTGTACAACCAACAATTTTATGGACTATATTTTCTTTTAAATTTACTGTAGGGTTATGGTTATGCTAGTTTCACTTTAAAATCCTAAAAAATATTCAAGATACATTTAATGCATTTTTGCCTACACACACAGAGTATTATAACATTTATTTGTCTTTTTATG
Source organism: Girardinus metallicus (assembly GCA_903067095.1). NCBI lineage: Eukaryota > Metazoa > Chordata > Actinopteri > Cyprinodontiformes > Poeciliidae > Girardinus > Girardinus metallicus. The sequence continues at coordinate 71,545 of CAEGAE010071204.1, read as the reverse complement.
CTTTTAGTTTGTCTCCAGCTGCCGAACACATGGAGAGCCAAAATCCGCCACTGGATGCCTTCATTGAAACTTGAATTCTTCCTCCAAGAAACTCTAAAAAGCATTATTTGCCATGCGTATCAGTTTGTGCCAGGGTTTGTTAACGGGTGCCATCATCCTCAACCTCCTCATACTTTATTATGTATCTCGAGCCCAACAGCAGATGATGGAGAAAAGGAAGGAGCTTGGTAGAGGCTCGAGGAGAGCTGCCCGGCCGGCTTCCCTTCTGGGGGGAGCATTAGGGGTCATTGGAGGTGAGCATGCAGGAATGGCAGCGGAAGGCCATGGCCGAGGCCCACGTGTGTCTGTTCTCCTTCGGGAGTTTGAAAACTTTGAGAATTACGTCGGGGATGTGGCTAACTCCTTCCTTCGTCAACGTCCAGAACTTCCCTTTCTGGCTGTGGCTGACACATTTCCGTATCCTCCCCTTGTACTTCCAGAGGGCGCCCGTCTTTTGGTGCTCTCTCCTAGCCCAGACCAGCCACCACAAGCTCACAGACCAGAGTTTCACTTGCAGACAGAGTTTGTCCTGTTGGTACCTGATGGCGTGGAGCTGGAGCAGCCAAGAGTTTTTGAGAGACTCATTAAAGAGTTGGAAGGTGAAGGTGGGGGGCCCGTGAGACTGGTAGCGGTGCCCGTTTTAACACGATCTGCGGTGCAGTGTCTCCACCTGCGGGTCAACCTCAAAGAGTGGACTGCCACCTACTCACCGGCCGCTTCAGGAAGCAGTGGGAGTGTGTGTACGGCTTTACAAGGCGATGCTGTCGTCTTGATTCGCACTGAGGACCTTTTCAACTTGTCCGTACCTTTGGGGCGCCCTCTCTTTCCTGCCCTTTTCGTTCAGACCACCTTAAGGGGCTGGAAGGTGAAACTCCTGGAGAGCCCTTGTTTCTCGGCAAACCACCGACCACTTTTCAGCTCTGCTCACAATCAGTGGAAGGCTGACACTCGACTGAAGGAGGCAACAGGGAAACTCATGAGGAGCTTTGGTCTGAAGCGCCTCCTGCTCCCTGAGGGAAAGGAACAGTGGTTTGGTTGCACTAAAGAGACTCCCCGCTGCTTTGGCACCGTGCAGGATGACACGCCAGACTACCTGTATCTGGATCGCTGGACGCCTCCATGCTGTCTGAGAGCACTGAGGGAAACCACTAAATATGTCATTAATATCCTGGAGAGCTCCGGTGTGCGTTACTGGCTGGAGGGAGGCTCTCTTCTTGGTGCCGTCCGCCATCAAGACATCATACCCTGGGACTACGATGTGGACCTGGGTATCTACCTGGAGGACGTGCCCAACTGTGACCACCTGAAAAACCTGGACTCGGGCTCTCTAGTGGATGCTAATGGCTACGTGTGGGAGCGGGCAGTGGAGGGAGACTTTTACAGAGTGCAGTACAGCGAGGCCAACCACCTGCACGTGGATCTGTGGCCTTTCTACTCGCGCAACGGCATCATGACGAAAGACACGTGGACAGAGCACAAACAGGACGTGGAGTTCCCAGAGCACTTCCTGCAGCCACTGGTGCCCATGCCCTTCGCTGGCATCACAACCTACGGTCCCAACAACCAAAGGGCCTTCCTGGAGCTTAAGTTCGGAGAAGGGGTGATTGAGAATCCTCAGTACCCCAACCCTATGAAAAAAAGGCTGGACAGAAGCAAATTATGAGCGACAGCAGGTGCTCTCAGGCTGTTTGTGTTGCACTGTATTTATTTGCTGAAAAAAAGATACCTCAAAAATTTTCTGTTGAAAGATGCCCGAGGAGTATGCACTGCTAAAATGATTATAGTTTTACTAGCTGCCAACATGTCAAAAGCTGCTCAAAATTTTCTAATATGTGTTAAAATGTTAAGCTTGATGTTAAAAAACGTTATTAGAAGTTTAAAAGTGATGTACTTTTTTCAAGAGAAACACTTTTAAAAAGACTACTAGCCTACTGACCTTAGCCCTAAACAATCAGCAACTGGTTTGCTCTGTAGTTGACTGAATGTAATTGTACTGTATAAATGTTACAAGTGGATTATTTAAAATTCTGAACGTGTTTTAGGTTTAAAGTTGTAGCTATTTCCAACAGGTTCCCATAAATGTGCCCAGTCTGTCTTTTCCTTCCTTCACAATTCACACAGAAAAGCCAGAGTTTGTATCTATTGCACAAGAAATTAAATGCTTCTACCAATTATTGCATCCAATCGGCCCTTTGCGTTTCCTTTATTGCACACCTGGACTTTCAGATTTTTTTGCGTTACTTCATAGCTGCTACTCTCTTTTTTGGGTTTCCTTATCCTGTAAATGATTGTTGGAGCAGATCGATGTATTTAGATCCAAACATCTCAATGAAAGATGAGGAAACAAAGGGCCTCTGTTCTCAGATGTTTCAAGATAATTACTGTCACATAGCGGATCAAGAACAATTGGATTGAAATAGTCTCAAAGCCAGTACAAGTCAAGCAGAAATTATCTGTAAAGTATAAACATCCACAGTTTACATAATTTTGCATCTCCATATTGTCCTGTTTTGGCCTTTTTTGTATTTCCCTGTCCATTGATAATGGGTTTGTGTCAATTTACACTTCTTGTGAACAGTTTTGCTTAGTTTTGCATTCTGTTTTTGTGTTTTATTGATGTTCCATGCAATGTTTTTGACTCTGTAATTGTGTTTCAAATGAAAAGATTGAAGCTTGACTATCTTCAATTAGGAACAAAATGAATGTGGAACATAAAAAGCTGCATTTCAAACTATTATGTTAAAAATGTAGATTCTTTTAAGCTGTTCATGCAAAGATTAACTTAATTGTACACTCAGAGAATTTGCTTCTTTGAATCTAAATATAACATGTGGATATATTTTGATTTAAATATTTATATTTTCTCCCACTTTGCACTACTTTGTGTTGGCCACAATTGCATTTATTCATTTCAATTGTATCATTGGTGCAAATAATTTTGCAAAATGCTCTATAACTATATATAAATGTGTTTTTGTCATTATGTTTTATTCCTTTATGGGGGTTTTTTTCACTTTTTTAGTAATCCGTTTACTGCAGACTCATGTCTTTAGTTGTTTTAGGTCTTGAGTAAAATAAATATTTGCGGTAAAATCATGGGGCATCTTGACTTTCAGGTCTGATGCGATGAGCAAGCTTTTATTTTGTGAAATGAGTTCAACATCACTGCGAGATTTGTATGCTGTAATACATACCTCTAGCCTTACTATAATGATAAAATATAATGGAATCAACTGTGAAATACATCAGTTCGAAAGATTATTCAAAAAAACACTTTCAAGTTTGAAGTCCCAGCAGTACATGTTTATCCATTTCATACTCACACATTTCTGTAGAATTAACTCCAGTCCTTCATGTAATACAGGTTCACTCATGAACTGCAAATATATATATATTTTTTTGTTTCCATTTTAATGTATTAACACAGAACCCCCACTGCTTCTTCATGAACACTAGATGGCGCAACATGTTTGAAAGCGACACCGTAGTTGGAGGCTGTTTCTGGCTCCTCAAACAGGATTGTGACTTTACGGTAAAAACGTAAGGCCGTTCGTCACATACCAGTCTGCTGACTAACACATTTTGATACCACGCAGAGAGTGCTATCTTTCACGCAAATTCTTCCTAGAAATGTGTTTACATTGTAGGGAGGATTCTGCTCTTCACAGCCACTCTGGTGGGTGTGGTTTCCTTGTCACATATGGAAGACTGCTCAAAGCTTTTCATTATCTTCTGATGGATCATTCATTCCTTACAAACATAATTAGGTAGAGGCTCAGATAAACAGCACAGCATGTATGTTGAATGTATTTAGTCAACTTTAACTGGACTTTTTTTCAAAAATTTTTCTTATTTAAATAAATGCTTTATCATCCATTATGTTTTTTTTTTTATATGAAGTTGCATTGAAAAGCAACAACTGTATTTTTATTTTTTTTCACCATAATGCAATATTAGCAGATAGGAGGGAGTAAACCTTTTTATTATTTTGTCTGCTGACTTTATAGCAAAGAGTGACTTTCATCCTTTCATCTTCTACATAAATATTGCGGGAGTTTTTAAATATAAATTAATCAAACATTTATCAAAACAAATCATATTTGCTGAAAATTAAACAACAAAAAAGACGGGATGGCGAGTGACGGGTTTGTTTTAACTTTTACTGTCTTCATTAGAAGTTCTTTTCTGTGCCTTTCAAAAAATTTTGATGTCTAAAATTAATTTATTTTAAATAGGTTTGGCAAAACCAATTAAATGCTCTCTGATTTTGCTCTCTGCAAATTAAAGCTAATATGCTGAAAAGTAATTATTTATTTAGATTTTTGAGGAAGATAAAACAACAGAATGTAGATTAATTTACTATTAATGTTTATGCTAATGCTTTTGTTTTTCAGACATTTACAAAACAACAGTTGTAGCCATTATATTTAGCCAATGCCACTAAAAACCCTGGAAATCAGTATGGTCCATGGATATGAAAGAAATTATCCTGTCACAGGTGAATGCACAATGCAGCCTAACCTGCTTCTCTTTTTGCATCCCTGATGTCATTATTTTGTCAAAAATGCACAAAAGCAAAGTAAAAATAGCTTTTGATGTTGACATTTAAATACAAATGTTATTTTCAAATGTTTAAAGAGTAAAAAGCTCACTTCGGGGAAGCTCTAGTTCCGATCCAACTTTGCAAGCCAAACCTGTATGGCCAACTTCCTTTCGGAGAATCTCGTCTGGTGACTCCTCTAAATTAGATAAACTTATTTGGTCTTTTAGTGGCAGCACTGTCATTGACTTTAACCTTTAACATGTTAAATGAGACCTGTAGAGTCTGACATGCAACTCTGTACTTTGTTTCTGTTTTCCCCAGCCTCAAACAGACTGGCTTCAAGGTGAACCTTCAAGCACACAATTCCTGGGAAGACCGTGACTTATCTTGAATGTTTCAGACCTTTGAGACGTTGTTCTCACAGTAGAACAAAAAAAACTATAAAATCTTTAAAAAAAATTCTCAGACTGGAGGACAATCCATGTATCTTGCTGGATGATGTGAGCACTGGTATTTTTCTTTCTTTCCGTATTTGTGATATTACACACCTGAATGCAGGAGACAATGCAGCCAACTACAGACTTAAGATTTCCTCACCTGGTTAGGTTTGCTAAATTTATCTGATATTTACCCTCCCGAATTATCTGGATTTTTGGTTATGATTTACCAAATTTCCCACACTTTGAAGTGTTTGATGTAGTTTCTGTTAAATGAACATTTAGAAAGTGTAAGGTGTCCTGTTGTTCATCTAGTTTGTGAGTATTAAGAGATGTTAATCTTTACAACTGGAAATCTTACATTTTGTGTGTGTGTGTCCATGGCTTATGTTACACCAGGCATCTATACTGCTGTGAGGCTGTGTGTTATAGTTTTAGAAACAGACTAATGCATACCACATTTAAATATAACACTTTTACTTGCCTAGCTACAGATTAGCTTAGGATAATTAGGGACACTCCAGCAGTTACCATCAAAAGCCTCTTTTCCCTCATCTTTGACATAAACTTTTTGAGCAGTTTTTTTTTTCTTTAAATATATCTACTTTCACAAATAACTGGCCTAACGTGCCATAAGCGTGTGTACAGAAAACACAAGCTTTTTGTAGCCATCATCAGGCTTTTGCTTTTATCCTGTTTGGATTTGTGAATGCTCTTCTTAGCAGAATTCATTGAGTTGATACTAATTGGTTTGTTTGCTGGCACCGACCCTGCTTTTAGTCCTCCTCCATAAGTTTTCTGCAAGGTTTGAAATGTTATCCATTCCTTACTCAATCTTAAGCAAGTCTCAGTAATAATTTGTGTTAAAGTTTTACCCATCTAAGACTGTCAGCCTCTACGAAAAGAAAATATTTAACTGTCTAAGAGCAACCCAAGGATCATTGCCAAGAACTACAGGCTACCAATCAAGAAAGAACCTCTTAGAAGCAAGGTAAAACATGATGGTGGAAGAATTATGCCGTGGGATTAAATGCACTTGTATTGGTAATGGTGTTGCATAAATTGGATGAAATTACAATAGAGGACTACCTCCAGCTCATTAATTTTACCTCAATGCTTGATGAGGTAAAATGTGACAGAATTAGGTACAATGACCCCCGAACAGATCAGAACTGGTTTTGGATTCAGTTAAGCTTCTGGCACGACTTTCACTAAAACCTTGTTAAGCATTTTGTGTAACAAAACAATATAATAATTCAAATGAACTCTGCCAGTTCTGCCAAACGATGGGTCAAATCATGAATTTTCATGGCTACAAAAAAAATAAATAAATTAATTTAAAAAATTCTGTACAGTTAAGCCCAGCAATGTTTATACTCCTGGCTGATTTAGGATTAAAGTATTATTTTAATTTCACCTCTGACTTAAAACATTACTTACATTTTGGAGTTTGAAGGAGCTAAAGAAACTGGGTGGAGCTTTTCCGACAGCTCGTTACCAAAGACTGATGAACTCCAAAAAGATTTTTTGTCTCTGATTTTTTAGAAGAAATATTTTTGACATGCCATGGAATATGACATGCCATAAAATGAAAACAGTCAGGTATTTAAAAAAAATTATTGTATACATTTTTAGGGATTCCTGATCATATCCTGTCAGAAACAACCCTACATAGCATTCACCCAGAATATGAGTGCAGCCTGTGAAAACTTCATTTTACATACAAGTGGTAATTTTAAGGACAATTAAAAAAAAAACCAAGGAAACTTTTTAAAAAACAGCTCAGAGACGCAAGCAATTTAAGCAAGAACAGTTTACTGTTTTTAACCAAATGTCTACAGTATGGCGGTAATTTGTTTTTTCTAAGTATAGCCTCATCACAGAGAACTCATTGCAACAAAAATAATATGATTGAACAAAACTTCCACATAATGTGGAGGTTTATAAAAATAGAAATAGGGTAAATAGAAAAAGAAAACGGCATTGAAATCTCTAACATGGAACAGTAGAACAGCTGTGCTGGAAAAATGCAGATCATTTCATCAGATTTTCGCAACATATGGGACAACACGGGAGAAATTATGACACTTGAGGTCTGCTATGTATATTCATATGTCAAAGGCAAAATTAGTTTTTAAAAAAAAAAAAAAATTAAGTTCTGCTGCTATAATTCCCACTTAAAACGTCAAAAATATGGGATAAAATATCAAGCAAACCAAAAATTGTTTTAAACAAAAAGGACTTTTTCAGTGTACATATCTCTCATGCGTTTCAGCCTCACTCATCATGCACTTCAGAAACAAGCATAACAAAATGTGACGAATCTACAACCATCATTCTGGGAAAAAGAAAAAACCAAATTACATCTATTATTATATCACAGCAAATTGGCAAAAAAAAAAAAAAAGAATCCTTTAGTTTTGGATTAAAAATAAATATAAACTATTACAAATGGACATTCAAAGACATATACAGGCCTAGAGCTTCAAAGAAGAAGTGTTTCCTCTTGTGGCTGTAATATCCAAAACATAAACAAATCCCAATAAATCTTAACAATAAGACATCCTTTTGCAAAGTTCATAATGTCTTCAGCTTAACAGCAAAACCAGCCTATCCGGTCCTGCTGCCAGACTAAAAACATAGACGTGTCTGCAGTCGAAGGTAACTTGAGACTGGAAATGGCGGACGCAGTATGCATACCATACATTTTGCAAGAAACTGGGGTCATCACTCCCGTAAAAAACTGCAGCCTACACAGAAGCAGCAGCGTGTGGGGAAGTCAGCGGAGGTGAAAAGAGAAAAATCCAAAATTAGTGGAGATAATAAAAAAGTCTCATCATGCGTCCTCAAGAGTTCAGGCGTCTCCTTCATTAACCTGACTTTGATTTTTGGTCTTACAGTACCTGAAGATCAAGGCAAACATCAAACCTGAGGCTTTGTTGTCTTTTTAAGAAGGTAAAGTCTGTCTAGGGAGACGAGTCAGAACGCTTGTGCTCCTTCATTTTCCTTTGGGACAATACCGAGGCTAATATTTCATCTAGTAGCTTTTGGAATACAATAACTATATTGCTTCCCCCCCCCCTCAAAAAGCATGGGGAAAACAAACATTAAGAGAACATTTGGTTATGAATGAGCACAATTACAACAGACTAAAAAATAAGCCCTCAATAAAAGCCTTCCAAACCTTCCAAGCAACAAGAAAAAAAAAAACTAACTATAAAACATTTTTTCCAAATATCATCTTGGCCATTTTAATGCAGGTGTAAGGCAGATAGATGAACTACGTCCTTGCAGCATGGGGAGTTGGATCTCCATCACCAAGGTGAAGGAATCATTGTGCTCTCTGCAAAGGATGGGATACTAAAAATAAAAGATGTAAAGGAACCAATTACAGTACAAAAGAATGGTTCCAATAATCTCTACATAGTGCAGATAGTCACAGATTGTACCTTTGGTTCTTCTGCAGATCTAAAAATCGGAATTTAAACAAAAAAAAAAGTGCTTTTCTAATATTATGAATTAAAATTGGACTGGACTTTGCTTTTAATTAAACCTCCACATGTTCCTGCAAAGTTAGCCAAAACAGTTTCAGATAGTCAAAGCAAATGATAAAAGCGCAGCCTCTACCACTATGAGCAGCTGTGTGTGCTTCACCTTCAGCAGCATGGAGCAAAACTGCTTCCTCTACATGTACAAAACCATTTCGCTCAGAAATCACCTTGTTTAGGGCAATGACTATAGATTACAGCAGCGTGTTGTAGATTGTTTATCTCTTCAAAATGTCTACTTTAATTGAAAAACCTAAAAGAACACTAGCCGATAAAACGATTGGTCACAAATGGTTGGTCACAATTCTAAACCAAAACAGCATAAGGACTCTACTTTTAACAATGCGATGACAAACAAAAACAAGAATAGGACTGTTATCCACTGCACAGTTTGTAACACTTGAGCACTGCTGCATTGATGCTAATCTATGAAACTCTCCACTGGAAGAAACCTGCATGAAAGTGGCTATATATATATATATATATGTATATATATATATGTTTGTTTGTTTTTTTTTTTTTTTTTAATCTGGATCCCATTTGGAAAAATATATCATTCTTATTGCTTTAATTTTGCATGCGGCACTACAAAACCTGACACATTTAAATCTAAAAAAGACTGTGGTAACTATGGACGCTGTTTTTTTTTAAAAATATATGTAGAAAGAGACCGTTTCTGTCAGAAGAACAGTGATGCACATAAGATAGGAGAAAGCTTTAGCGACATTCATATTCATTTGTCCAGCACGAATGAACGTGTCATCTCCTGCGCTCCTCGATGTAAATAGTCTGTTTTCTTTTAAGTGGCTTATGAAACTTTCCAATCTGATTTCAGAGTAGACGAACCGAACGCATTAAATAAACACGAGGGAGAAGTAATAAAAAAAAAAAAAAATCAGTCTCATATTCCCCTAAAAAAATTAAATAACCCACTGAGTGTATCATGGTTTCTATATATCCCATAAGATATTAGCTGCACCCCGTCCAGAAAAGTATTTGAGGTCTGAGAGCGTTGCTTTGCATTGTAGTGTCCATGTCCGTCTCTCTCCTTGGACTCTTTTCTTAACAGGGGAAGCTTAGGTTTTTGTTTCTAGGAGGGTTTGCAGTAGAAATCATAATCTGAGTTACATGGACGACTCTTTCTCGGAAGAAAGGTCTCCTTTTGCGCCCTCCAAGCCTCGTTTATCGATGAGCGGCGAGTGCTCGGGCATGGAGGCGGACGCATCTCCGTCCATCCTGACCTCGTTGAGCTCCTCCACTCCTTTGTGTTTGGAGGTTTTGTCCACAAAGTGCTGCAGGAGGCCCGCTCCAAAGGCATCGCCCTCCACATTCAGCACTGTGCAGGTACGGTCACTAAAGAGGGACAAAACGGGATAAGAAGAAAGATTTAACGTTAGGATGCAGATTACGTATTGAAGCAATACACTAATTTAAATTTCAACTTTAAACGTCAACTTTACCCATCAAACTCAGTGGGCGGGACTAGTAGGGCAGCTTCTATTGAGACCCTGATGTCTGATTGGCTGCTTAAAACAACAGGTCAAGGCAACTTTTTTCCAACTCTGCTGACTCTGAGGTCAATGCCTTCCATTAAAAGTGCATAAATAACTTCAACACCACAATTAATTGTTGAAATTTATTTACACAAACTCTGGGTGAGCAACTTTAGCCCCTGTATCTCTAGTTTGTTCTGAAATATCTCTAATAAGTTCACAAGAGAGTGTTAGCCGATGTTAGCTAGTGGGTGGGGCTAACGTTGATCCTGTTTGAAGTCTGTTGCCACTTTCTCCACACAGCACCGCAGTGAGCTCTCCTGTGAACTTATTAGCAATATTTCAGAACAAACAAGACATATAGAGGCAAGAGTTGCTCTCCCAGAATTTGTAGTAAATAAATTGCAGCAATTTATCGAAGTTATTGCCACACTTGCAGGGAAAATATTGGCCACAGAGTCCTAGCAAACTTGGAAGTTTGGAGCAGCCATTTGATTGGCTGCTGTTTGGAGCAGCAGCCAATCAAATGTCAGGATCTCTACAGAAGTTCTCCTAGTAACATCCACTGAGTTTGATGAATAAAGATGACAACTTAAATTAATTCATGATGTGCCTCAGCATAGGAATATGAAACACTTTATTAAATTATAAAAAAAGTTATGTGATTTTAAAATGAGATATTTATTTGAGGCACATATAATAATTTCCATGTTTTATAAATTTCTTCTCCATTTAATTGCAGTTTTTATAAATTAATGACATTTAAATAATTATTTCATAAGTGATTTATTTATTGTAACTCGGCTGTCTTCACTCTTGTGTTTTTATGCCCTGCTTTGTGTTGCTCTGTGTAAGATAAAATTCATTAAAGTTAAAGGTTGCAGTGTAATGAAATATGACGGTTGTTTTCTACTCACACAAGCCAGTCAACAGCCAGGATGAGAGAGATGTCACTGGTAGGCAGTCCAATTGCCTCCAGGATTATAGCTAGGGTCAGGACACCGCCTGCAGGTATACCTGCAGCTCCAACACTGGAGGCTGTAGCCGTCACACTGACAAACACAAGGCACAAAGTCACCAAACTGAACTACCAAACTTTCCACACAAAGAAGGAGCTGCAAATGTATCACCACATATAGTTTTAAAGCGACCCGCTTAAATGGAGTCGCATCACCGCAGACGTCAGACGTACAGGATGGTTATGACTTGGATAAAGTTGAGACTGGTGTTGTTAAGCTGGGCAATGAAAACCGCCGCCACACACTGGAAGAGGGCGGCCCCGTCCATGTTGACCGTGGCACCGATGGGCAGGATGAAGCGGCTTATGTGCTTGGAGACGCCGTTTTTCTCCTCCACGCACTTCATCATGAGGGGCAAAGTGGCAGAGCTTAAAACAGAAAACAGAGTTTCAGAGTGGAGGAGGAGCTGGGTGTGTGGTTGCCTCAACAAGAGAGCCTCAGTTTGTGGATATTCAGCAACCCCAACCCCAACTGAGCACACAGACGCGAGTTTGAGGTGAAATACCTGGAGCTTGTTCCAAAAGCCGTGGCCAAGGCTGTGAAAATGCCCCACAGGAAGGTGTATGGATTCTTCCTGGTAAAAATGAAGTAGATGAGGGGCAGCACCAGAAGGCCGTGAATGGCGTGGCCAATCATGCAGCAGGCGATGTATTTTCCCAGGCTAGCAAACAGCTTGCCGACGTCGTCCATCTCCACAATCTTACCGGCGACGAGGAACATGATACCTAAAGGGGCGTACCTGCAGCCGAACGAGAGAAAAGACCAGGACAATACTGCAGGTCAGGTTTCTGGAACACAGCACAAAGGAAATGTACCTCACTGATAAAGGTTACTTAACAGACTTACAATGCTTTGTTTGAGAAAAACATTTTCTGAAAGGTCTCAAACCACTAGCACCCTCTAGACGTGTTAACATCTCTAATAAAGATGTCTTAAGAGCCTAGAAATGAAACCTTTCATCGCAGTACTATTTCAAAATGATGCTACTACTTGATTTTAGGAAATTTTTGAAAGAAAAAAGCTTTACGTTGCGTACATAATTTTTTTCGGTGGAGGAAAAAAATGTTGAGAACAAAACAAAATGATTAGTGTTGCACAATTTATAATTCCTAAACCCTTGGGACCGTTCACAATTTCCATAGAAATCTAAATCAATTTTAAAATTCTGAATTATTATTTATAGGAATTTTTCACTTGACCAATGCCTACAAAACCTTTATTTACTGTAACAACAATGTATTCACAAAATAGATAACTCTGTGCATTATTTATTACTTCAACGGAACTTCTGGAATCAGTAGGTTTGTCTGAACTACTAATCTAATATTTGCATTGTAAAAAAATTAAAACACTTCCCCTAAAAATTCAAGTGCCACCAGTAGTAGCAAAGATTTTAAAAAAAAAAAACATAAGCTTCCTAATGATTTAAAATTAATCATTTAAAATGCAATTATTGAGTAATTAAAATAAACATGTAACATAACTTGCTGCGTTTCTGAAATCTTCTAGTGTTCTACTTATTAGCAGGTTGTTCAAATCTGAAATTTGTTGCAATTTCTTTGTGTCCTCCTCACCTTTGCAAACCTCCAAAACGACCAAACATTAACAAGGGCGTTTTCTTACCACATGATCCAGGACACCAGCACCATGGTGGCCTCGTTGAAGGAGTTGAAGAACCTGATGAGGATCTCTCCTTCCTCGCCAAGCTTCCTCAGAGCCACACCGAAAACAATGGCGAACACCACCAATCCAAGGATGTTCATCCCGTCTTGATCTGTTCCAATGGGAACCTGAATAGAAGTGCGGATTTGTTTAGAAAAAGAAGAAAAAAAATGCTGTAAGGGGAAGCAAAACTTCTTAAAATTATTATCTGTGGAGTTTTGTTGATAACCAAATAAATCCCTCACCTTCTCTGGGATTCCGGACGTGTTTATCATCTTGTAGGAGGTTCCATACTAGTGGGGAAGAATTAAAAATATATATTTATTAAGAAGTACAAAAGCAGCTTTTGTTATGCAAGGTTATTATCTAGAAAATAAAATCGCAGATTCAAGGTCTAATGCTCACCGACTGAAAGGCGGCAGACACCAGGTTGGAGGGGAAGATGTTTCTGTGAAAAGAAATGAAAACAACGCATATTATTTCACTTCCCAAATACATGAGAAAAAACCCAAAGTTAATAAAACAGTGGAGCAGAAATGTTTAAGCCCATGTTTTACCAGATTTGTTAGATGGATCAGTGTATTATAGCTAAATCCTTGAGCCTAATTTGAGCAGTTTATGTAGTTTTGCAGCACTACATCCCTGCCACAAAGAACTAAACTATTAAACCTCTTTTTCCTGTCCCTTGTGCTCCTATTATTTAATGCCATTAAGTCCAACTGCAAATTATTCCCCCCCCCCTTGAGCTCGTAAAGCCTTGTGTACTCGATACCCCTGCTCTCAGCCGTCTGCAGTGGATTTAGAGCAATAAGGCATTAACTTCACAAGCTTCTTCTTGTCAGCCAATCATTGGAAACATGAGGCTCAAACATCATGTGACGAGGCGGCATGCAACTGAAAACAAAGGCTTCCAAGAATACGAGCTTCCAGTAAACGTAAGAATGGTACATTCTTACGTTTACTGGATATTTTAAAATGGAGGAGAGAAAAAAATCTGCGATACAAGCAATAATATCGTTCCATATTTATTACAGATCCTCCTATCACGCCGTCAGATATTGGAATTGAAGCGTCATCCTTCGATCGGCTCTTATGGATGACCAGCATGGTCACATCACATCCTCCAAAATGGATTTCACCTTTTGCTGACAATCTTTTTCCTTCCACTCAACATTCCATTAATGTCCTTGGATACAGCACTCAGTTTTTAGCAAAGTATACTTTTGGCTCTCACCTGCCTTTATGTGGAAGTAGTTTGGCATTAGCAATGTTTATTGTTTTGGCCATAACTAAAGATTTCTGGATTAAAAACCTTTTATTAGTCATATAATATTGATATTTCCTGAGGCCTTTTACTAATTTAAACCCATAGCAACAACACCTGTATGAAAGCACTTTGAGAGTAATTTATTATTTTAATTACACTTCTGAAATAAAGTAACTTTCCTATTGTGATCTAATGTATTTAGATGGGGTCTTCATGACTGTACAAGACGAAATGCCTGCATGGCACCGTCCACTGTAACGTGGAACATACAGTAGTTTACACCAAAGATCACACCTAAGCAGTCCAGTCTCTCTTCCCTATTTTGGAGGTGACTTTGTCCCAGATATAGATGTGAAACTCCATCATGAATACCAGTTTTCCAGTGAATCGTCCTCAGCTGAGACGGTAAGGTCTTCTACGAGTCACAATGTGGCATTGCTATGTAAATTGTGAGATAAAACACAAAGGTGTCATTGTCATGCAAATGCTGGCTGGGACACACAAAGCATCCATCACACGCTGCTAAGAAGGTGTGTCCTTCTTTTGTTTAAGTCTGACATTGACTTGGAGTTTTGTTGCCTCCTCCGATCCGGGGCAGTTCAAAAAAGGAAGAACAAATGTTTGGCTTTAAATGTAACAGCTGTTAATAATGGTGATTCATGAATGCATGATAAACAAAAATGATCTTTGTATTTGTTTTTGGCATGAAGATGAAAAATCAGCCAAGTTAGCTAACCTAACTGGGGTATATTGTAAACAGCTACGTGGTCTTCTAGGAAAAATCCACATTTACTTTCACATTTTTGTGCTGCTCTAGATAAACATCATTGAATGCACGTAAAGCTAACATGTGACATCACAGCTGACCATTGACTATACAAGTAGACATCTGGTTTATGTGTGTAAGGAAAAAGGAGGAGATAAGAAATGTCAACACGGATGCATAGGAGTGCCTGCAAACTTGTGTAAGCTGGGTCCATCTGACCATGCCAGCAGTGTGGCCAGTTTTAAAGATACAGTAACTTATCCCCAACCAAACGGCGACATTAAACATTAAACCCAACCAGGATCTGTGAGCCAGGCTGCTGTTTCTCAAACAGCTCAGATCCATCCGGCTGTGAAGCCACCAAAACACAGAGTGAGACAGAGAGGGGAGGGGGGCTCCCTCTAATAAGAGACCACCTGTGTGACTAGGATAGTGTGGAAGCACACAAGTGTGCGTAGTGACGGCATGTGCCCAACATGAGATAAACGTCTTGTCGGGCTGGAAATAAATGATTGCTGTAGTCAAATGCTGAACTCAGCCACCTCAGTAAAACTAAGGTACAAACTGGTTTTTCTATATTTTCTAAGTCCTCTTGAGGTCTGTTGACACCCATGACGTGTTTATTTTTAGTAAACAAATGCATCTCAATTACCTACCCATTTCTCTGCGTTTTTTTTTTGTTGTTGTCATTCGTACGCTTTAATTTACTCTACTCAAGATGTCATTTTTAATTGTTGTTGTAATTGTTGCTAGTTCCTCGGTAACCCCTCCTGTCCTATCGTTTCAGGCCTATTGTCCACAAATGCATCGTAATAAACACTGACAGATTTTCTAACTACGTCCTGGTATTTCAAACCCTACAAAAGAAGGAAGGTGTGCTTACTTTATTCCCATGAACCTAAATATGAAGCTCTGCGTCCTTAAAATTAGGCGATTGTGTTGCAAGTCACGGAGCGGGTTTTGCAACATGCCTTGATAAATATCCGGAGGCAACAATGTTAATCTTTTAATAACAGCCAAGTTACTAGAAACGTTTTGTGAAAAATGCGCCAAGCATTGCTATGACTTTAATCATGTGTGCATCGAGGAACAAACCCCCACCCCCAGCATGGTTTCTACTTTCTCTGTATCCTTTGATCAACACCGGAATAATCTACATGTGGGACAAAAGAGAGAGTTTGGCCAATCAGTGGCGTATTTGCATGCAAAGTGATGGGAATATGCTAATGACTAAATATCTTCTGCCCTGTTGTACCATGCAGTTTTCTTACAAAACAAGAGCTGTTTTTCCAGTAAGTGGATATTTGTGACTAGGTGGGACTGCATGAGGAGGGAGGAAGCGCAGGAGATGAGGAAAATACATCCATAATTACTAAAAGCTGCCTTGAAAATAACGTTATGCAACAGCTGCACTGAATGTGAGCACACTTCTGAATGGGGATGAGAAGTCAAGTTGTTTCTGTTGTTTTTCTGTTTAGGTCAAAATTTAGTCTTTTCTAGGAAAAGCAAACTCCAAGGACTCTTGTGAAACGTAGGTCGGTTTCTGGCATTACGGTTGCTGAGGATATAAAAAAAAGTTACAAAATGGTAAATATTATCTATGAAGATGATTTAAAGTAATTTTAATGAGATGTTATTCACAAAGCAAAAAAATAAAACCTAAACTAATTTACTAGCTAATATTAGCCTCTTGTATGACAAAAAAGTTACATTTAATGTGAAATAAGCTCTTGAAAACATGTTTAGCTCTTGTTTTTTCCTGTCTTCAGAACAAATAACCTGCTAATTTTCAAAAGATACTAAGATCCCACTCAATTGCTATACTCTGAGTACAGCTGCTTCCATGTACTCAAAATTAAGGTGAAGAAACATATGTCCCATGAATGACGCGTGCATAAAACAGTAATGCTACCAAAGAGGAAAAACAGGTTCAGGCAGCCAGCTTCTTGAATTAGAGACGCACCAGAGCAGATGTACAACTTGAGTCTAAATATAATCCAACCAGACATCAGCCAGCTACAGTCTGGTTCGATGCGGTACTCTGCTTTCGGTGAACGGAAACCTTCTGACTTCACTGGAACAAAGGAAGGGGAAACTATGGTACCCATTATTATTATTATTTTTTTTTCTGGTAACAGGAACAGGAAGAGGTGTGATCTCACTACTCGGAAAGAAAAACCATGACACGTGTGATGTGATAAAATGTACAACAAGCCATCACAACTTCTAAAAAAAAAAAAAAAATCAATATTGTTTGAGGGCAATAGTGACATTATTACACTTCTTTAAAGTGTGAGGCCACAGGCAAGAACCTCATGGTGCATTCAGGTACAACCCCGTACTCTGGATTAGCATTTAGGCTAATTTCTGGGGGAAAAAAAACCCAAGAGGACATTCTTACATATTTGTGACCTTAAGAGAGGTCACGATATGTAAGCCATGTCCAGTTAGGTCCAATTTATAAGGTCGGGATTCGGGAAAATGTCTTTCAAAAAGGGACATTATTAAAAAATAAGACAAGCAATACGTCGACTCTCTTCATTACTTTTAAGATATATAGTTGACGTCAATGACTTGGAGACTTATTTCATCATATATTATCAAGTTTTGACTTCCTTGTGAACAGTGGCGTTAATGCGCGCGTGTAAAGAGCGGCAAAGAAGCGCGTCTCGTGCTATAGGGGTTTAACCCGCACGAGGAAACAGAAGCTGATGCAACTGCTTGTTGACATTACAAGAAGAGCGAGCTCTAGGCCAGGTGAACTCAAGCCTCGTGCGTAATATGGCTGTACTAACGCCACATTAACGGAATGTTGTGAACAACTTTCAGACTCACCTTATCAGGTCTAAGAAGGAGTCTATAACTTCTTTGTTCGCCGGGATACCGTCATTCATGTCCTTAGCGTTTGCGGTGTTGTTCATTTCCACATTTCCCGGCTTGATGATGAAAGCCATCACCACGCCGATGGACGAGGCTATCAAGGTGGTCACCAAGAAGAACAGCATGGCCCAGCCACCCAGTTTCCCCAGAGCTTTGGGGTCGATGCTCGCCGCTCCGGACACCAAGCTGCACACCACCAGGGGGATGATGATCATCTTCAGCAGCCGGATGAGGATCTCGCCGGGGAAGCCGATGTAGATCTGCTGGGTTAGGGTCGGTGACACGGTGCGCACACCGAGCCCGATGAAAACCCCCACGATGACCCCGGCCACGGTCAGGATCACCAGCAGATTCGCCCTGACGATCCTCTTCACCCGCTCGGACATCGGCTCCTGGCTGCCCTTCCTCTGCCCGGCAAACCCGTTGGCAAGCGGCCCATCGCGGTGCGCCTCGCCGTTGGATGCCTTCACTTCCTCCAGATCAACCTTCTCTGCCATGTTGGTCAAAGTTACTTAGCTTCAAACTAAACTTTAATAAGAACACGTCGTTTTTATCGTGATTCTAAATGAGGCGGGAGTCTTTCAGAGCGTCAGCGTGGTTTACGACCAACTCCCTTCTCTTCGGGTTTAGGTTCAGACGCGGAGGAGCAGATGTTGTAGCCACACGTTTAACCGGTATTTTAAACCTCCGCCCCTTTTACGTCAGACTGGGCGTGTTGCTTTCCGAGAGGAAACGCTTGTTGACTGCCCCTATTGCAGTCATTAAAAAACAACAACAAAAAAAAAACCTCATGGTCTGTGTGCCATTAGTGTGCTCGTTGTTCGCTTTAAGAATTTTATTTTAATGTTTGAAAACTTGCTGCGAAAGTGAATTACTACAGTGGCCGCCTGGAGACAAAAACAAACTTTGAGAAACAGCGTTTCATTTAGTGGATGACCATTTAAATATTCTTATAACGTAGCTTCGTAAACAAGCTTTCTTGATTGTGATTAAATATTATATCACATCCACATTTTTTGGCAGTAGAAACTAAAAGCAAATTACTAAAAATATATAAAAACATACTTAGTTAATGTTTGATCAGATGAAACCTGTAACATCTGTTGCATCATGCTAAAAAATGTGGCACTACAAGACATTTTCCTTATGCAAATATAACAACTGTGCTGACAGTTTCATAACTAATGAGAATATATATATATGTATGTATATTTTATTTTATTTTATTATAAATAGGATGCAACAGAATGAAGCAGCATATCTCCATAACATATCTCAGTGAAACCATAGAAATTAAAGGTAAATGTAATTTTATTCATATAGCACATTTTCAGCAACTAGGCAATACAAAGTGCTTTACAGGATTTAAAAGGAAATTCAAACAAAACAATAAATCAAAGGAAAGAGCAAAAGAAGAAAAATAATCTAATGTTGATCTAAAGTATGTAAGCTAGGTGCTCCTGTTCAGGGTTGCTAAGTATCCTCTGGTCTAATTCCATTTCTGGGTTGGGAGAACAGGAGTCTGACAAATAGTCTAACAATGTTGATCCAGAAGTTTCCTCTGGGCTTCTGGATAATGAGTATTCTACAGTTTCTGATAAAATAAGCTAAAGAGTGAGTAATCTAGTTCCTTTTCGGGGTTGAAAGTGAGTAGTCTACAGTTTCTAAATAATGATGCTGTAGTATTGGTCTAAATTCTAAGTTTGTTCTCAATCCTTTTCTGGGTTAAAAGTGAGTAGTCACAGTTTCTAAAAAGTAGTAACATAAAACCCAGCCAGCACACCTAGGTGGGCCCCACATGGGAAAAAAGAGGGCAGTCCATATGGGACCCAAATGGGTTTGTCCGCGGTTTACATGATAGCCCCAAATGGGCCATGATGGCCCTAAATGGGCCATCATGGCCCATGTGGGGCCTCAGTGTGCTGGCTGGGAAAGTAACTAAGTAGTGACTGTTCCTGTTAAGTATTTCTGTATTCTAAGTTCGTAGTTATTCTAATTCTAATTCCATTTCTGGGCTGTATAATATTGATCTAAATAGCATGTACTCCACAATTTCTAATATTACTAATAAACTAAAATAATCCTTTTCTGGGTTAAATAGGGAGTACGCCACAGCGTCTAACAAAATAAAACAAAAAAGAGGGAAGGACACATTAGGGCCAATGGCAACATTCAGACAAAACAAAGGGCAAACCAAAGACATGAGTGAAGGCGGTGACATCACAGGGCCATAAAACCACGTTGCTCAGCCTCCCGGCAGAAGCACGATAAAGATGTTGTTATCGAGGAATGTCCTTGGGAGCGTTCAGCTCCACAGCTGCATGGATAACAGAAGGGGGTGAGGTGGGAAGGAGCGTTATGTTTACATATCTTCAAGGAGATTGGAAATATGCAGCCCTTCCAAGGCAACACGGGGAAAGCCAATTCAGATATAGAATGTCTTAGGTCGGGAAGATTATAAATTTCAATCTTCCCTAAAGTCTTTCCGATACATCTCAGTTCCCAATTATCCAAGTTAGTTTGGTCGTTCCACTGAGCCAAAACTAGCAACTTCACCAAGATCGATTCCATTCCATTAGTGACTTTTAGAGTCCTCAGCTGGTCTGCGAGTCTCAGCAAGACTCACATCCAACTTGCGTCTCTGTCCACACCAATGGTCTGAGTGTTCGCTAGTTCGGCCAAGTCCGTCACAAATTTGTCAATAAGCCAGGAATCCACAAGCTCCATACAGCAGAAATCCTGTCATCATGAATAAATCCAGGGTGACTCGCCAGGTGTGTCCCCACAGGACAAGAGGGCTCTCCTGTGCCCAGTCTTCTCGTCAAGAAAATTTGATCAATTGCATTGAGAGACCGGTTGACCAGATCCATAATTTGTAGATTTGGAGGATATAGAAAGAAAGGCTCCAAAAATATAGAAAAAGACAGGACAAAAACAGAGCAAGCAGGGCAGGCACGGGCACGGGCATGGAAGAGTCAGAGGAAAAAAGCGTCCGCCTTCACCAAGTGCAAGAGAGAAAAGGAAACAATTAAAAGCATTTTCCTCATTTAAATGTTTCAGATCCTCAAGCAAATTTGAATGTCAAAGATAATCTAAGTAAATACAAAAAGCTGTGTTTAAGTTATGATTATTATTATTATTATTAATAGGATGATTATCTGAACCAACCTGGCTCTACGTCTTGTAGAATCTTGAAGTAAATGCAATTATCCTACACAACCTAATGTTGTGTAGGGTAATGTTTTGCACTCCAGTAATACACAGTGAAAAAAGTGGTCCTTCCCAGGAATAGCCAACCAAACTTAGTTGAAGAATTAATCAACGACTCATCCAGGAGGCCACAGGAGTACCCAGAACAACACCTAAAGCTCTGCAGGCATCACTTTCCTAACACTAGCGTGGGTAAACACGAGTTATGATGAACCCTACAGATAGAAACCAAACCACATCAAACATATCTCAGAAGTTCAGTGTTGCATACACTGGCTTGCAAAACTATTCACACAACTTCAACCTTTTCTTATTTTGTTCCTCTACAACTACAAACCGTATTGTATTCATTTGCTAAGCCAACATACAGTAGAAATGATTGTGAAGACGATTGAAGAAAAATGAGACATTCTTCATCTTGTTTTCTGCAAAACAAAACAAAAAATCTGCATTGTACATTTGTATTTATCCTCTTACAGTCAATTCCTTTGAATAACTACCATCTGAACCTGCTGGTGTTTTAAGGTTTGTTCTATCAGCATCTGGGAATTGAAAGTTGCAATAAATTTTTCTTGCAAAAAAGTCTAATCTGAGTCAGACTGGATCGAGAGCATCTCTTAACATCGTTATTCGAGTTTTTCCACAAATTCTCAGATGAATTTAGGTCTGGACTTTGACTGGGCCACTCTAAAACACGCTCTGATCTAAATCATACAATTGTACGATGCAACTTCCACCCATCTTACCACTTATTTACTCTGAACAGATTCCCTGTCCCTGCTGAAGACAATAATCGCCACAAAATAAAGCTGCCATCTCCATGTTTCAGTGAAATGTGCATTGTTTGTTTTCCACCACATATAATGACCACCATTTTGGCCTCAAGTGCATAAAACACCCTCTGTTTTATGCAGTATTCTGACCTGTGTGCCACCCTGCTATGGTCTGGTTAGTGCGGGCCTCTATTTTGTGCGAATGGAAATCTTACTTAAATGGAACAGAGGGTGGAGAAAGTGTTTATTTTGATTTCATTTAATAACACGCAGAAACAGGAAGATGTGTGAGGCTGGTTTGTGTCTGTTGGCTTGTGGTAAACTGAAAATATGATGTCATGGCTTCCTTTCAACAACAGCTTTCCTGCTATCACTATTCTTTCAGGTTAGATTCGCCCAGTGCACCCATTGAAAGACTCCTTTTGCAGCTCCTCCAGAGTGACCAGACCCCTCTTGACTGCTTCTCTGAATTTTGTTGTCCTTGACTACTCAGTTTAAGTCTCTCTTAGTAGGTTTTCATGCTCCATTTTTCGAATGATGGGGGAAAAAAACAGGTCTCTATGATATATTTAAAGCTTGGGATCAGGTTGCATGTTCTGGTTAACAGTTGGCTGAATTTTGGTTAACGGTTTACCTAAATTTTATTCAAGAGTATCAGATTAGAAGGAGTTGAATACAAATGTACTCCTCACTTTTCAGAATTACATTTGAAACAATTTCAAATGGAGCGAAATTTGTCTTCAGTATTTTAACAGTTTAATGCAGAAAAGATTTAACTCAAATAAATACATTATGACAAGGTAATGCAACTTTCAAAATCTTCAAAATAAATTGCTGCCAAAAGAAATTCTGACTTCTGTCCAAACGACACAATCAGTTAATGTAATCCTAAATGCCTTTAAGGTGTTTTGCATTCAAAATGTAGCCACAGGGACTAATCCCGTCCCAGATTACTCCATTTTATTAGAGTGGCAGTTAAACTAGGGCGCATTAACCGAAGAGAGACGGAGGATTTCTCCGCAGCTGTACGCTGCCACTGGACTTTGATGTGACCTCCCTCCTTTGGGTGTTTATTTGCTCTCCTCCTGAGTGTCAAATCGACAAATGTGCATTAAATTTGTTTTGTACTTGAAACATCAAACATCATGAACAATCAGACAGCGATAACAGTAACCCAACATCTGCAAGGGAAAGATGTCTGCTTTCCAACTGCGCTGTTTCTTATTTGAAGATAGCTGTTTTCATTCTGAAAAGCCTCTAACATATGTGATTTAAAAAATCCTGAATGAAAGTGAAAAGCAAAAATGAATGAGTGACAAGGAAAGACTGGTGTAAGGGTTTCATGTTTCCCCGAGAAGAAGGCTTCCTGGCTGCAGCCATGCAATCTTTGGCAGGATGTCTTTTAAACTGTAACTTGAGACAGGCTCTCATTGTCTGGGAAATAGAGGCCTACAGTCCGATATCTGAAAAATGTGCGAGTATTCTGATCCAAGACTCTCTGGAGTTACCTTACACTCAAACAACAAGCCAAATGTTGTTTTTTTTTGTTTTTTCAACAGGTCCTACTGGTAGAAATTGGTGGGAAAAGCACCTTTAACACCAAAGAAAGCCCACAGGACCAGAACCCAGGCTGGTAGGGAGCTGTCCTCACAGCAGCCCGTCTGTTATATCAAGCTGGTTCCTTTGTTCCCGCTGCCTGTGTGAATGATTGCAAGGAATCACTGTGATTTCGTGAAACAGAGCGTTACCCTATGAGAAAGGACAACCTTAACGGCTGAATCCACAGGAACATGCCAGCGTGGAGTTTTTCTAGAGTAGAGCCCCATCTATAAAAATAAGCGGTCTGTGTGCAAGGTGAAGGTTTGAAGGCTGACCTACATATTTTCTCCTGTGCATCTGCCATGATGATATCTTCTTACCACTTTAGATGTTTTCTTATCTACATAATAGCATGTAAAAAGTAATGTAATTTCCCTAAATTTGGCAAAATTTCACATTTGTATTTGGCAAATTCTTTTCAGAACAAAAATTTAATTTCAGTTTATTTTTCAATTTCATCCATCCATCTTCTGTATACCCTTGTCCCTAGTGGGATCAGGAGGGGTGCTGGTGCCTATCTCCAGCTAACGTTCCGGTCGAGAGGCGGGGTCACCCTGGACAGGTCGCCTGTCTGTCGCAGGGCAACACAGAGACAGAAAGGACTAACAAACATGCACACATACACTCACACCTAGGGACAATTTAGATAAATCGATTAACCTGACAGTCATGTTTTTGGACTGTGGGAGGAAGCCAGAGTACCCGGAGAGAACCTACGCATGCACAGGGAGAACATGTAAACTCTGTGCAGAAAGACCCCGGGCGAGAATGGAACCCATGGATTAAGAACAAGTCATATCACTTTTCAAGGTCTACCACAAATTCTCAATTGGATTTAAGTTTTCACTTTGACTAGGCCATTCCGATACGTAAATAGAGCTCTGGTTCTATGTTTAGGATGGTTGTAGAGCTGAGACTCTTACTATGCATTGAAAGACACGCACACAAATGTGTGTGTTTGTGTTTTTGATTGATTGTTATGTTCTCCAAATTATTACAATTAAGTAAATCTAAAATTGGATTTAAAATATATTTTGATAACAACTAGATGAACTGTCAAGCCATTTCTGTCATAATTACTAAGGTAATTTCTAATCTATCATTACAAGGTACAAAGTAATTTTATTGTGCGCCTGACATGTAAATTTATGATCGGTCTTTTGTAAACATCAGCATTCTTCCGGATGTTGTTCAAAACTATTAATCATACAGTGAGGAATTTATAGCTCAAATGTTGAAATTACTATTTGATAATGGAGCGAATAGATCTGGAGTAAGGAAAAAATAAACAGGAAGCTAAACATCTAAACTGTCTCTGGTGGTGTACAGGACAGGTGAAAGAAAGGATAACTGGTCATTAAAATGTAGATACAGTGTTATGAAAAATATATACTTTCTCTCACAGGTTCATTTTGTTGAAAAACTTTATATGATCAACTTAATTTTGATGCAGAAAAAAACTTGGGTCATAAAATATCCATTGTTAAATATGGCATGAAACTAACAAAGCGTTTCAGAAAAACAACATATCTAAACTCAAACATAGTGGAGTATGATCAATGGCTCCTTTACTGCTTTAGCAACTAGGAAATGTATCTCTTATTCATGAAGGATCAGTTCAGAACAACCAGTTCTAAGTTTCAAGGAGTGAAACAAAAAGGCTTTGATTTTACCAGAAACAGATACTGGAGGACAATTTATTTTTTATTTTTTTGCAAACTCATTCTGTGAACACAAAACTGTTACAAAAACCATTGCAAAAAAAAAACAAAAAAACTACCTTCTGTGGATGAAAGAGATTGCTGAGTCATGGTGAGAGTGGTGAGATTGGGAGTGTGGAGAAAGGAAGAGAAATGTGCTTAATCGCTCTTGTGCACACATTCTCATGAGTAATGTTATAAATCAAAGTAGTTTGTGTCTGCCTTGTTTATATATGAATGGTAGCGTCATCTCAGGTCATGTCAGAGCCCTGTTACGTAAACCAGAGTTGAAAATAATGCTGTGTCATGCTGTAGTCTTGGTCTATTAACCAGCCAAATGGAAATATTTCACACAAACGTGTGTTTGTGCTCATGTTTAAAGCTTCCCCACTTCCAGCTAGTCACATACCAGTTAATCAGGGAGACCTGAGCAATTTATTAACTTTTGATTTATTTGTGTCATTTATTAACATGGGGATTAACAGTTATGTAAATGAGTAGTTTTGCAGGGCGATAAAAGCATGACAGAAGCAGAAGTTCTGTTTGATAAACCTATTTCCGAGTTGTAAACTCTGGCAGAACATTTATTGATTTTATTACAGTTATTTTAGACTTGTCTTGAGCATGCGTCCATGTGTGTAGTTTTAACATTACAACCTTCTCATGATGATACTTTTCCTGATATAAAATAATGATATTTCTGTTAAGTAAGGAACATTTTTATCAGAATTTTCCACCAAAGCTCCAAGACAAGCATGCAAATATCCAAACTAATGCACACGTATTTGTTGTGTTTTATCTCTTTCTCAGTTGGCCCAGGATGTGCTCTCAAGGCCAGTAAACCCAGCTGATCTCTTGGATCATTACATGCTCATGAAAGACGTTCCGTACCTATTTACACATTTACACTTTGTCGCCACACTCTCTTGTTTTACCTGCAACCGTCCCGTGTGTCTGTTGCAGCCTGTCGATGAGTAATAACTCAGACTACTAGAGCCGTTTCATAACAGTTACTACTGGACTGCTGATTTATTTCTTGTTTAGTAACAATGGCAATAAACAACACTAAGCTGCTAAGAGCATTTATGTCCATGGGGTATGTGCCATAGTCCCTAAGCCACTTGGTCAGGCTACTGTGAGCTTTCTTGTAAAAACAGCTAAGTTTTTACTAAATGCTCAGAGATCAAATATGTAATTATTTTGACCATAAGCTTACATTTAAATCCAGCCTAGTTTATGGTGTTGCTTCATGGTCAAGAAACTTGGATGGCATTCAACACTTCATCCATGGTTTTGCAAACTAAAACTTTTATATATGTAATCTCATAATAGGTGTACGATTTAGGTCATGGTTCTGTCTCTCCTGGGTCTTTACAGTAAGGATTATCAGTTCATTTTGTCTTTATCTGTCAAGAATACTACATTATTTTTTACAGTTCCATACATTATTTTAGACATTTGCAAAGTTTAATAATGCCTGTACCTTTTCTCTCTTTTTTTGCCACATCAAGACAAGCTTTAGCATATTTTGTTGGAACTCTCTGCATTTAACCATCACAGCAGCATGTTGATATCAAGAAGTTAAAGGATAAATTATTTTTAGGCTTTTCACAAAGAAAAATCTGCAAAGTGTATTTAACCCTGATACTCTGATAGCTGTAAATAAAATCCAGTGTAATTTATTTACTTCAGTGTTCACTTAATTCGTGAACAGACTCATCTGAGCGCATTTTAACCTAAATATAGAATGCATTTCCTGTGATGGTTTCAGACATTTTGTTGAAGAGCTTCAATGGATAAACATCAAGGTCAGACCTGACAGGTGAGACATGTGTCACATGTGACCAGTTTCTCTTCAGACGTACCTACCACGGTATAATCATGCACACGTCTCCATATCATGAGGTGGCATTGACATTTAATGGCTGTAAAACCACATGAATCTGTTCTGTACAGCTGCTGCGACCAAACAGGACCAAAACAAAACTCTTTGCCTTGCATTTAAAATGTCATGTGTGGAGGAAAACAAACTGACACCGAACACATCGTCTCCACAGTGAAACATGGCGGTGGTAGTTCCACGCAGAAGGTATAGATCATTTACAGCAGGGACTGTGAAACTGGCCACCTGCAATGAAGATTGAAGCTACCTACAGAGAAATCCTGAAAGAAAAAGCTCTTAGAGAGTTCAGAAGACTTGAGAAACGGGCAAAGACTCATTTTCCAGCGGAGAATCTGTTGCGAGAATTGAGAATTGTTGTTCACAGACCCTCTGCTTCTAATCTGACCAAGCTACTTTGAATTAAAAACAGGCTTTGGACGTACAAGGCTGGTAGACATCTCCCATGGGGTGAACAGTACACACAAAATAATAACACTTTTAATTGTAAATTGTATTCAAAATTGTGTTGGTGTGTCACGTAAAAGCCCTATAAAATGTATTATATACAAGTAGGTGACTAATGTGAGAAAAGACGAAGGGGTGCGAACACTTCTGCAAGGCACTTTATTGTTCGATTTGAAAGCAAATGAACAAACTTTAGTGGGAACAGAAAACCTTCATTTGTAATGTGTAACTAAGACACGTTGCATCACTTTGCCATTTAACAGTCATCCATTCTTTACTTGAAAGCTGAAGGAAAAACTCTTTTGTAACTTTCTTTGGATAGTCGTGCATCGCTAAGGGTCCTTTTTTCCATTTGCCCCTCAGAAAGCAACTGTTCAACTTAGTTAAGGACACACCCTGTGCATCCACATAAGGAATTTTTTTTATAGGGAAAGTGTGTTTACGATGCACCATGTGTCAGAGAGCAGTTTTACAAATCTTGCATTCCTCCTCAGTTTTCTCCTCTTTAATTGTACCTGGGAATGCTGACACATAAGTGTTGTATTTAACCATAAATGTTTCATTGAGTTAGCTATTAATCTGTAGATTGTGTCAGCATTGGAATGTTCATATTCTGCTATGGCTCCTTTTGTGTTTCTCAGTCGACTCGCCCTCATGTTAGCAGATAGAAGTGAAGGACCACAGCAAATGAAAAATCATTTCTCCTCCTCCGCCTCTCCGGAGGGTTTCGTAACTGGATCCCCCTGTACGCTATCTCTGCAGTAGGCAGAGAGTCGGTTACCTGCTAGAGGTCAAAGCAGCATTATTAAACCCGTTTGGTTGAAAACACATTTACAGAAGCGCCGAGACCTTCACCCTGCTGCATTGCGGAACAGGACCAATCCACAAACAACATATTGACGATGTGCGTGTGTCGCGGCGTTGTGTGAGTTGTACGTACGTGAAGGTTTGTGTCACTGTGTGGATCTGAATAAACAACCTACACGAGGTCGAGGTCCATCAATGCAGAGAGGAAAACAATCTGCTGGATGTTTTGGGGGTTTTTCTTTGTGCTCCATAGAGCTCAGTTCAACTGGAATGTGTTAAGTTACTCTCCTCCTTATTTATATGGTGCTAATCACAGCAGGATATGAGGCTTTTTTTTCCCCAAACGATTGGAAAAAATGTTTTTTAATGTTTCTTTTTCACCGTTTTGTTAACACTCTTTTTGTTAGGCACTAATCAAAATCCTTTTGCACTTTCACTCACTGTTTTTTTCTTTCTTATTCATTTGATTTATAGTCAGACCCAGAAACGCACACAATGGGCAGAGTGTGGTTGCGTGTCTTGCACCACTACATAATCTCTAGCAGGACTTTATATGTGCAGCTGCTTATAGTGCCCCATGGTGGCCTTGTGGACCCAGAGAGAATTTCCATACAGAATAATTGACACGGTTTGTTAGTCGAATAGATGCTGGGCGAGACCATCAAAGCTTGAACGTTAAAATATTCAACATTTTAAGCTAATTTAATAGTATGAGCAGCCTGTACTTTATCTGGGGAAACATGTTGCACACCCTGTAGCTGGTTGTGAATGCTGGTAATAATCCGTTTCACTCATGTTCCCTCGTGGCTAGCCTGCCAGGCAAAAATGATTTTTATGTTTTAGTTTTACATTTTAAAAGGAAAATTATCTTTTTAAAGATAATGTAAATGCACATTTCTACAAGGTTCAAAATGTGTTTCCAGAAAGGTTTCAGAATCTGAAATGAGTTTAAACCTCTAAATGTTATCACATTTTCTCTTTGCACACTGTTCTTCTCAAGTTAACTGAAATAAAGTTAAACTTTGAATGCTTAACTTAACCTGTCATGACTAATTAATTGTTTTAGTCATAACAAAGTAAAACAGTGTCAACAGCTGAAATCACTTTTATAATCATCAAAAATCCCTTGAAACCATTTTTTGAAAGAAAAAAGGAAAAATGTAGGACTATGCAGCCTGAATTAGTGTAAAAATTAAATATTCTAAAAATATTTAGTATCTCAACTTTATTCAAAATGCAATTTCTTCATAAGTAGTGTGAATGCAATTATCAAGCAAATCCTAATATGTCTTGTAGTCATTCCAATTGTTGTGCTAATGAATGATGCAAAAATAGTATTGACCAATACGTGGACTTTAGCCTTCAAGGCCTCAAACGTCTAACATTGCGCAACATTCATTAACTTCGTAAATGCTTGCTTCAGGCTCAAGGATGAAAATGTGCTTCAGTGTGCCGTCATTTAATCCATATGCTTTTCCTCAGTAAATGAGCCAGATCTCCCAGTACATTTATCCAGTCCAGTCAGGTCGCTTTGTTGCAGTCGTCCTGCCACACCTCCGAGCATGAATGGTTATGCAAAGTCATCAGGCAGTCATATTAGATCGGTACAGCAAGTCATCTCAAGCGCCCAGACTCGTGTCTGAGCTGCATGTCTTTTATTTATTTCTCGCTTGTGCTCTCAGGGAAAGCTCCTCTATCTAGATAGATGGTTGACCTGGCCTGTTGAATTTGAGATATGTGATCTTTTACCAAAAGGTTCACTAGCAGCTGAGGTAAAAGTAGCCGAGTAAGCGTCTGGGAGAGCAGACTAAAAATGCAAGCCAGAACACAATCTCCCCACAGGACATTTGCAGGGAACATTCAAGGCAGAGGCAGTATAAACCAGCCTGAACAAGTAAGGACTCTGATTTGCTGAGATCAACACGCCCTTCTTGCCAAGCTCCCAGCCCACTCTTCCCCTGCTCCTTTGCCCGAGCTACTGTTTTGGCAGTCATGCGATACAGTACTGCATGAAGGCGATCAAAATCTCCTCTTTTCAGTGGTTCGCCCTCTCCCTGTCTTGATTTCGACATCCCGCTCAACTCTCGTACAGTAGATGTCTTTGTTTGAGGCTCGGTCAGTTGAACAAAGGACTGAAAGGGAAAAGTTATGACCATAAAGCTCCTTTTACTGTCTTTTTTGAAAAAGTGAAAAGAGAAAGGCATAGAACCGCCATTTGTTACAATGCCAACGAGTCGATCTGAAGGGATTAAGCTTTTCATTTAGTAACACTGACAATGACCACCTACGTTGCTGAGTCATCATAACTTGAATATTTGCTCTTCGACCTTGCCTTGCTCAGTTTGCACAGCCACACATCTGCGTGTCAGGGGTGGCATTCACATTTAATGGCTGTAGAGCCACGTGGATCCACATTTCCTGCTTTTTTTTCCTGTTCGCAAAGGGAATCATGTCGTAAGGGTTTGACATTTTGTCGCATTACGACCAAAGGCCTCAGTGTGGCATACCAACACAATGTTGTGCATACAATGGATGGAACGAAATATGTTGTTTTTACCATTTTAAGAAATAAACATCTAAAAACGAGGCATACATTTGAATTGTAACTTGTTGAACAAACCTTTTCAATGATTACATCTGCAGCTCTTTTGGGATATGTCGCAACAAGCTTTGCACACTTAGAGGTTGAGATTGCTTTTTTTTTTTTTTATCATTTCTTTTCAGGCCTTTTGCTGCCTCTGACAAGGTTTTGTCCGTTTGCTGTTCTTCTGTGACGCCATGCTGCATCTGCGTGTCCCTTTCACAATTTTATTGTCTGTAGGCTCTTCACTAGCAAAAGCAGTGAAGAGCCGAGAAACTAATTCCCTACATTTAAAACTTTCTTTCATGACATAATGCTTCTGAACTAGGGCTATTGTGGTTCAGGTCTCCCACTTTAAAGAGGTGGGTGAAACCTGTTGCTGCCATGGCAACTATTATATATTCCCCGTCCACTGGGTGATCTTTTGTTAGCATGGAGGATGGTCTATGATGGTCTGTGTTGACACAACTGTCATAAATTCTTTAGATGTGTCGATTACATTCCTTTTGAAAATGCAGTTGAATCTGTTCTGTAGGAACAGGAGGTCAGATGAGACAGGCTTTACATACAAATATCTCCTTCCTTCCTCCCCCTGGACTTTTAATAACTGGAATACTTTCTCATTCTCTTTCATTACCTTCGTAATCTACAAATATTTTTCTTTATGAAAATCTCCAGCATCCCAGGCCTTCAATATTAACATTAGAAGTCCACGGACTCCGCTGGATAAGTCGGTTTAACGTGATCTCAGAAGCTGAAGGCTTTGAGAAAATTAAAACACAGGCAAAGTTCTGTGTGCTTGATCTGAAATAATGAATTTAGAGTTCAGAAGATTGTGAACGACATGCGTCTTAATCTCATCTGTCTACGCATCCAGATTTGCGATGCACCTCTATCCCTGCCCCTTCTGTTCCCCCGCAGTGTGTGGATCACATGCCTGCCTGTAATCCCATTACAGTAGCCGATAATGCCCGCTGTCCTGAGCTGCGTGCTGCAACAGATTAAAGCATGGGATGGTTGGCAAAACTGTTCCTGCACTCACTGACACCGTCCACGGCCCAACTGTGTCCTGAAAACGGACTTCTTGCAGATCTGACTGTCTGATATGTGAGTGATACTTGCTATAGTTTCTTGCCTGTAGAAGGTCATTAAGAAGCATTATCTTCTCTCTCTGCTGCCAGTTCTTACTGCTGTAATCCTGCAGGACTGGATTAAATCCAAGTGACACTTTTTTCATAAATTTTTGCTTTTGGTGGAAGAATATTCAGATGACCTACAGTTGACCGCTTTTAAAAATTAATAATAATAATAATAAAAATTTCTTAGTTCTTCTATTCTCCATCCTATCTTTCCTGCTGTTTGTAGTGTCTGTGCACATACAAAAATGCCTCATTCAGCGTAGAAATAGAAATCTATTTCTTCCACTTATTAAAGAACCTGAGAGGGAGTAGAAAAAGGTCCCGCTTAAACACTGGTGCATTACTCCAAATAACTGGTTCACAAAAGTTGAGCAACGTCTTTCAGGGGGTTACCAGTTTTTCTTTTTATAGCTCAAAGTAATAAAACATCTGTCGTCTGTGTGGTTTGGTCAGCAATAACATAAAACTACGGCAGACCCTGCCTCTTGCATGGGCACCTCTACCCTGCAAAAGCTAAGCTGTCCAAAATTCTGGTGTTCATCAAAATTAAATGAAAACATTCATGTCGATTTTCCTACCAACCCTTTACCTCTTTCTGTATTTTATTAGCTTTGGTAGTTGATACTTAAAACCTGACTAATATTTAGATAAATGTCCAGTTTTCCCTTGACCAAACACTGTTTACATCAACAAGCTTCTGGAAAACACCTGACTTGATATTTTACCCATCTTTGTAGCAGAACTAGTTTGTTTTCACAAGCCATGAAATTTTCAGTAGGATTGAGGATGTTGGGAATGTTATCCCGGAATTTTGGTGTTTTTACCTTTATCCATATCAAACTTAGTTCTGATGTGTTTGGATTCAGTTGTCTGCAGGAAGACCAATTTATATCAAAGTTTCAGCTGATCCAAACTATCACCATGTGAAAGACAGTGGAGTGGGATGTTCACCAACAACCTGGGAACCAAAAAAAAGTCCTTCATGAAAATTAGGCTACTGCAGCACCAGTGACCACAGTTAAAACTGTTTTATATTGACGTGGACTGAGAAAATTCATGCCCTGTACTTACTTTCATGCTGCCCACATTAACAAGCCAAATGTCAGTTGTACTGCAGTACTGCAAAAAGTGGATGAAATTACAGAAAACCATTTCTGAACTGTTCAACTTTAGTTGAAGTAAAGAGTGAGATGGTTGAAACTTGGACAATCAATATTAGTTTACAATTGTTACTTTCTTGTGCAACTCTCGTGTTATAAATGTTCTGCAGCTGTTGCTGCCATTTACTTTACATTCTCATCCAATCCATTTTCTAGAGTTTCTCACTATTTTTTCAAGGCAGTGTTTCAATTTGCAGCAGTAGTCATTCAGGGTTGTTTCTTTCCACTGTCACCACATGCATGCTCAGAATGAGAGATAGTTGGACTGTGAGAGGCTTGATTCAATCAGTTCTTAACCAGAATCCTTATTTTAACAATAGGCGTAATAAACTGAACTTGATTGCATTATTATAACGGCACTTGATTTGGAAAGTGTGTAATCAGACTGACTGTGCCTAAAAGACAACATCAAATTGGCTACTGTAAGTATAACTTTTGATTCTGTTTGTTTTTGTAAAGTGCTTTTGGATGATGTTTGTAGTAAATTGTTGCTATATAAACAGACTAAATTGACCTGATGTGAACTGGAAGCATTTGATTTTTGTACATCGCAAACTTTGATCTTATAATCACCGATTTCTTTATGCAGAGCACTACCTGTACATATAAGCTTAAGTTGGATTAAAAATATATTGAAAAATTTTGAATGTTTTTAGTTTTATTTATAATTTGGATATGCCTCAAATACCACTTTTGCAGGTTTTAGCATGCGTAGCCCAGTTATACATCTGTCTGTGACAGCGTCCATTTTCGTTTAGTACGAGTCTTCCACGAAAGTTCGGCTTTATTGCTCGGCCTCAAAAGCGTCCTTTTTGATGTGGCATGATTGTCCCGCTGTTTCTTTAAAAGCCAGACCTGAAAGAATCCTGCCGTGGGGGCCCTAAGCAAACAGTGGCCAGGAGAATGGAGGTTCATGGAGCCCGAGGGAGCATCAGCAAGAGGTCAGAACGAGAGGTCAGACAGTCTAAAGCTCCCTCTGTGTCGGAGATGGCTCTGGGATAGGTGCTCAGGCACACCCCATCCCGTGAGAACAGCCCTTCTGCATAGCTCTCTGGAACGGGGAATTAAGTGTACATGTGGGCTCAAGTCAATATACACACACACCTATGAACAGACAAATCATCAGTGTAGACGTGCACAAGAAGTACAGTAAAGAAGTACACATTTTGCATAAATTCTCTTTTAAGAAATGTATACACACAAGTAAATGGCTAATACGTCTAATTCCATATAGAAATAATTTACTTTGTGGGGTAAGTTTGCTGTTTTAATAAGAGACTGAATTACAGTTGACCACATAAGCTAACCATACGGACCCATTCTGGTGAGGGCTCATCAGGAGACCAGGTAAAGATTTGACCTGGGAAGCAAAAGATGTTTTCAGTGTTTATTGTGACAAAGATAAATATATTTGCTATTTTTAGTCACATTTTCATTATTCCCTTTGCGTTGAAGAAGATCTGTTGTAGTGTTTAAGTTTTCCACCCTGTTTTGGAAGTACAATAGCTCATTTATCTAGAGAAAGGTGAAATTCCAACAATGCTTGGCTGGGTTGAAGGAAAACAATAACCCATAATGACATGTTTTTTTTCTGAAAGAACAGTACATAGCGTCTCTGTAGACCAGAAAAGAGACCTTTTCCGCTAATTATCACTTTTGACAACACATTAAAGCAAAAAACAACTGAAGACTAAAAGACTGTGAGAAAATCATTTTGAGAAGACCAGCTGCATCCTTATACAAAAGAAGACATTCAATCACTTAAACTTAGCACTCAAATTTCTGGCACACTGGGAGTGAAAAAAAATATTAATAATACATTTCTATGTTTTTTTTAGAATGAAAGTTTGAAAATTATTAAGGCAAAGACCTGGGACTTTGTGGCAGCTGAAATGCTGCTGTTCCCAACTGCTTCCGCTTTGTTTTAATACTAGTAGCAATTGAGGGTGGAAAGGAAATTTCAGAATTCCCATTTCAGTAGTCACTCCTCCCAGAACAGATGCTTCATTTTTAATCTTCCTGTTAGCTGTACTTCCTGTTTGGTCTCACTCCCAGTTTTACAGCTTCCTGCATCTCTGGTGGTTGATGTTTATCTTCTAAGCATTTAGAATTTTTGTTTGCAGTTTTACCGCAGTTCTTTTTTCAAATGCACATTTGTTGCATCTGTGTTTTCTTTCTGCCTACCTGCCCTCTTTATGCAAAGTGGTCTTCATTCACAATGAAGAGTTTACTTCAAATTCTTCCAGTTGTACACCAATAAAAATATAGATACATATAAAATTTAATTATGTCTTAATCAGAAATTAAGCCAATTATTATCCAACTAAGGCCTGAGTGTGGTACACGACAAACAACAATAGGTTAGAATATTCAAAGAGCGCTCATTTGCTTTTCTGTGCTCATCACTGAAGCTACAATAGTTCTGGAATCTCATAATTTGCTGCTTTTGGTCATTTCCCTACATTCTGAAGTCATTCAGAATCCTGAATGGGCAGAATATGGTAAAATACTATATACATTTACATGTATGTACACGTGTACATGTACATGTATATGTATATGTATATGTATATGTATATGTATATGTTCCACCCGGGGCCTCCTCCCTGTGGAACGTGGCCAGAACACCTTACCAGGAGGCATCCTGACTAGATGCCTGAGCCACCTCAACTGGCTCCTCTCGACATGAAGGAGCAGCGGTTCTTCTCTGAGTCCCTCCCAGATGACCGAGCTTCTCACCCTATCTCTAAAGGAGAGCCCAGACACCCTACGGAGAAAACCCATTTCGGGCGCTTGTGTCCGTGATCTCGTTCTTTCAGTCATGACCCAAAGTTCATGACCATAGATGAGGGTGGGAATGTAGATTGACCGGTAAATCGAGAGCTTTTGCTTTTTGACTCATCCCTCTCTTCACCACGATGGACCGGTACAGCGCCCGCTTCATGCCAGATGCTGCGCCAATACGCCTGTCGATCTCCCACTCCCTTCTTCCCTCATTTATGAACAAGATCCTGAAATACTTAAACTCCTCCACTTGGGGCAGGTCACCCCCGTGACTCGGAGACGGCACTCTACCCTTTTTCCGGCTCAAGACCATGACCTCGGATTTGGAGGCACTGATCCCCATCCCGGCCACTTCACACTAAGCTGCGAACCGATCCAGCAAGAGCTGCAGATCACAACCTGATGAAACCAACAGGACCACATCATCTGCGAAAAGCAGAGATGCGAACCTAAGGGCACCAAAACGGACCCCCTCAACACCTTGGCTGCGCCTAGAAATTCTGTCCATTAAAGTAATGAACAGAATCGGTGACAATGGGGGGCCCTGGCGGAGTCCAACTCTCACCGGAAACAAGCCCGACTTACTGCCGGCAATGCGGACCAGACTTTGACACCGGTCATACAGGGACCTGATAGCCCGTATCAAAGGGCGCAATACCCCATAGTCCCGGAGAACCTCCCACAGGGTTTCCCGAGGGACACGGCCAAATGCCTTCTCCAAGTCCACAAAACACATGTAGACCGGTTGGGCGAATACCCATGCACCCTCCAGGACCCTGCTGAGGGTATAGAGCTGGTCCAGTGTTCCATGACCAGGACAAAAACCACACTGCTCTTCCTGAATCCAAGGTTCTACTATCCGACAGACCCTCCTCTCCAGGACCCCTCAATAGACCTTGCCAGGGAGGCTTCAGAATGTGACCCAGCTGTAATTGGAGCACACCTTCCGGTCCCTCTTTTTGAACAGGGGGACCACCACCCTAGTCTGCCAGTCCAGGGGAACTTCCCCCGATGTCCATGCAATATTGCAGAGTCGCGTCAGCCAACACAACCCTACAACATCCAGAGCTTTAAGGAACTCTGGGCGAATCTCATCCACCCCCGGGGCCCTGGGCAAGCAGCTCATTGCTGCCCTAAACAATCTTTTTTTTTAATTAAATACCTTTGAAAGGCTAAAAATTTTGTTTTCCTTTTTTTTAAATTAAATACCTTTGAAAGGCTAAAAATGTTGTCGTCCTTCCTATTTTTTGTTGCCGGGTCATTGCTGCGCTCCTTCAGCGGCAGGTCGGTGGGTACCTTGGTCCAGATATTGAAGGGGGTGATAAAGCTATGGCGTATCTTGGGGCAACTTTTAACGATGAAATCAAGGAGGAAGAACCTGATGCCTGCATAAACAGCAATGATAAAGCCCAGCAGCTGGTATGGTACCAGGCACGAGCAGATAAAGGCCACCCACAGAACCACGTAGAACTTCTGAGTCACCTCTGGCTGGACCCACATTAACAAATTTTTTGCCTTCTCAAGATAGTCTGTCATTTTTCCAGAAAGATTTTGAGTTTTCCGAGCAACGTTGACAACCAACTGGAGCATCTCAAAATAAGTCAAGTTGGTTCGAGGTTCCAATGGCTCAGACATTTCTGTTACAATGCTCCCCTGGATTCTCCAGCCTCTGGAAATGAGATAATTCTGGGAGAGGCTGAGAATTATTAGGAACAGGAGCATGATGATGTCACTTAAGCCACGCCCCTGAGAACAGGAAGTGTCATGTTTTACTGTGAATGGTCTCTATCTGACCCCTTTGACGTAATCAACATGAAACTGTGTCCAGAGACATAAGACATGTGGGTGTGATGTGTATTACAACCGAGACTGGTTTCAATGGAGTAGGTGGGCATGGCGGTGTGGCGAAGTGACCTGTCATGCCATTGCCATATGTTTGACTCTAGATTAATTTAGATGTTTGGCGGTGCTGCTCCGAGCACATTTTCGAGATTTAAGAGGTGAGAATTTTTTTTTTTATTATTTTGAACAAGGAAAGAGTGGGTTGAAGAAAACACAGAGGAACCATTACATAAAACCTTCTAAAAAGGACCGAGTACTATGTGAAGAATACACACAGACTAAACAAAACAACCTCTCTTTGCACGCCCGGCCGAATCGACAGTAGGCAACAAGACTATTTATGGTAACCGTAATGGCTGTGATAAATTGCATCATTTTGTCCGGATACCAAAAATAAAATCCAAACCCCAGACGAAAAGTTACATTCTTTTTTTTTCAACCACATATGGAAACATGAAAAGTGTAAGTAAACATGTTAAAATCAAGTTAAATAACGTTATTAGAATGGGTAAAATAGGGTGTTACGGATGTGGTGGAGCTACAGGAGGTTACGAAAGTACACACTGTCCTTTCATTACATGAGTGCACATAGTTTTGGCGCACCTGTTAACATATCATGTGTGTGGGGTTTTTTGTTTGTTTGTTTTTTTGTACTGAACCGGTTTGTCTTTCTTATGTCCCTGGGACTTTGTTCTGTTTATATTCATTGTGAGGATACAGAGGATTTTATGGACAGACATGTTTTAGGGGTGAAGTCAGATTAGACTTGTGTGGGAGTTATTGTGACACCACCGTCTGTCAAAATACATGCAGACACTCAGCTGAAGGCTGCCTGTTAGCCTGATGAGGCAAGCAAATTCCCTTTGAGGGAGCTGTTGTTTTCGTGCTTATGTGATGTTGTGTGCTGCCCTCTAGTTGCCACTAGTTTAAATAGAGGACAAAAAAAATGCCGCCGTTAAGGACGTAAAACACTAGAAGATCTCCAACCTCGACGGTAAAATGGGAACATGTTATGCTTACGACTTCTAGAAAATTTATCAGGAGATGCAAAATGTTTAAATAGATTTTTATTTATGCATTTATTTTTGGTGATAACTCAGGCAGACCATGTATGTGATGGGCTGATATTTAATCAACTTTGACAGCGTGTTTTGGTTAAGAGAAGATCTCATTTCCCTTCACAGATAAGAATATTTCTAAAACCTATTTTTATTTAAATTGAAACCACTTACTGCAGTTGATATAATCTGTGTTGAAAAGTATGCATTTTCAGATTAATCAACTATTAACTCAGTAGTAAAACTGACAGAATTTTTTCACATTTCGAGATGTTACAAGAAATAGTTTTTTGTTATGACTTTATATGACAGACAGCACGTAAGAGCTCATGATTGTAGGGTGGAATGAAAATAATGTGTTTTTCTATATATTTTATTTAATGAACAGGAAGGTGATAAGCGTGTTTTTATTCAGCTACGTTTTGCTTTGAAAAGGATCAGAAGTCATGTGATCAGTTCTCACCTGCAGAGAACTGATTTCAGCTTAGAGCAGGGTTTTGTTACATGATGGCTCTTCCAACAAGATAATGAGAACTGAAAACATTCAGAAAAAGTAAGAGCAAAACATTGGCTTACTCTGAGCCCTGAATCCTGTGGAAGGAGCTGAAACATCTGCAGAAAGCACCTTTCAAGCCTGAAACAACTGGAGCAGTTTGCCCATGAGGAGTTGGCAAGAATGCCCATTTGGAGGGAGCAGAAGCCTCAGTTACAGAAATCGTTTGATTGCAGTGATTTCCTCTAAAAGGTTGCACAACAAAATATTCAGTTACAGGCAGCAACCTTCTTGTCCAGGCCTGTTTGTGTTTTAAAACGATTCTGTTGAGTACAAAAGCAATGTCTTATTGTCACTGTTATTTATTATCACTTTTGTCTGTTTAACGTTACAATTATGCATTGATTTTCTCTTATAGGTCTCATTCTGTCGTTTAAAAAATCTTGTAGGTAGTGGAATACAACTGGAAAGTAAAACTAAAGGTGTCTATTGAATGGAATTAAAGTTCCAGTTGCGCAAAGTTACAGGGCCCTCTCACACGGCTTGCACAATCACACAAAGCTCCACTCGATGGCAGTATATGAACACCATGAGCTTGTGTTTCACACGAAGTTGTTTAAATTGCTTCCAGCTACAAAAACTGAAGTACATTTCATAAAATGTCCCGTTCAATTTGTGTTTACAGTAAATACATATTTTTCGGTGATGTAGGAATACTGTGACTCTTTCATATCAGAAAGTTTTTTATGGTATCAAAATATCAGAGAGTTAATCTTTCTGAGGGTATGCTGGGAGTAACTGGGATGTTTTGCCCTTAGCACTTACTGAACATTTCATCGTTTCAACAAATGTTATCAAAACTTGTCCGTTTTATTAAGCAATGTCAAAAAAAATTGTAGAACATGTACTCTTAAAGCAAAATATCATAAAGTTACATATATTAAAGAAGTAAACTTCGCCATATTTCTTTTGTATTTTTAAGTACATATTTGTAGTTGTTTTTTTTGTTTTTTTTTACTTTTTAACTTGACTCCTCACTGCACATGATAGCAGCATAGACTTGGGGCCCTTGTTTGTCATGGTGTGTCCGGTTGGGTTAAACCTTTTTGTTATTTTTCTAACTGTGGACAGAGGCCATTTTCTCAGAGTTTTTGATTTCTTTTGACCGGTTTTTACTTAAAAAGACCAACACATCTTATGTTCTGATCTTAACTAGCAGAAACTGATCTCTCTGCCATGTTATATAATATGTTCAAGGAAAATAAGAGGTCATGGAATATTGATTAAAAGTTTGTAAATGCTCGGATCAATTTCAAAAGTAAAGCGCAATTTAAAAAAAATAATGGTCTGTTACATTTCTTTTGTAGGAATTGGTTTTATTTGAAACTTTTTATCACATGCCTCAAAGGTTAGGATGTTGAACATGTCTTTTTAAGTTTTTTTTTCTTTGTTTGTTTGTTTAATTGAACCTTTCTAAATGCAACCCTGTATAGAAACTAAAACCTTAAAATAAATAGCAGCAGACCAGATTTGAGGTCCCCAATGAAAGGTGCGTGGTTATGTTTTGGGTCAAGCTTCAGGTCTGAGGAAACAAGCTGAAAAACAGCAATTAACTCTGTCAGTATGCTTTGCCTTGGTGTATGTTTATCGTTGATTTTTCTTTTTTTTTTTTTTTACTCAATGAATTAGAAATATTTCTGTGATTTCCTCAACCCAGTTCGGTTTGTTAATATATGGTTAGCAGTCAATATAGCGCCAGGTGATGCATTTGTTGTTGAGTGTTCATGAACATTGTTTTCTGTTTGTTTTGATGAGTCATGTCTTGGCAGATACCGCTGCGATGATATGAGAGTGATAACAGAGGGGCTCAGAGTGATGCTTGTGAAAACTAAAGATTACGTGTGGCCTGCATTTGTTTTGAGTCTGCACCAAACAAAGTGAGCTGGGCATTTTGGGATCCTAAATTCCACCGTTTTTTTTTTTTCTTTTGTTTTTTTTTCTGTTAACCTCAAACTGAGTGAAGAGAAATAAACGAGCTGAAAGTAGAACGTGGAAGGAGAATGTTTTAAATATTTAAAGAATCATCAAGGGGAAGTAAACAGTAACACTAGACAGTTAAATGCCCAAAGTTAGTCAGAAACTGAGATGGTAAAATTGTATTGATTCGTTGTGGCTGGGGGACAGTTTATAGTGCAAAGACGATAAATTTAGGCAGATGAAAAGAGAAACAGCCATTACAATTTCCTTGTAGGTCATGATTGGAAAAAAAAAACTTCAGTCGGCAGCATTAAAGTCACTAAAAAACTTCATTGTTGTTTTTTTGAACACAAAGTAGCGATCATAAGAGATCATCCTGTGAACTAGCATCTACAGATGACACCATATATTTACATACACTGCATAAAAAAGCAGCAACTATTTATTTTTCACTGACTGACTGACATCAGTCGGACTAAACCTTTCCAGCCTGGAGTCAGCTATGATTATATATGTTTACACATTATGCCAAATTTGCTTTCTTGAAATGTTAATAAACACATGTATCTTTCAGATAGGAGCAATACTGAAGCAAAATGTATGGTCACAGTCGTCCAGCAGGATATTGGACTTCCACAGTCGTTTTCTGAAGCATACCGACTGGAATCCGAAGCTATGCAAAGAATTTATTGACAATGTTCAGATGATCTAGTTTTTGGGCAAATTCCGGTCATTCTGGAGGTAAGATCTGTTGCAAGATTGTTCAGATCATTTAACCTTTATACATTTTGACACTCTTTATCTCACAGACATTAAATCTTTTATTGGGATTTTATGTCCTAAAGTGACATAAAGTAGTGCAGAATTTAAAGTCAAAGGTTTAACATCTTTTTACAAAACAAGATCTAACTAAAGCATGGTCTTTCACATGTAGAGTTTGAATTGATTGTCTTTGAATCTATTTATTTGATTGGACTGAACCAACTAGGAGTGAAAATTGAACGTTTTTATTTTTTTTTTAAATACCTTGAAACAGCATTTGCTTTGGATTTCAAAGGCAAATGGGGCCAAACACAAAGGCATGGTCCATTTCAAAATTTATGTTTGTAAAAAACTAAATTAAAAACCATCAATCCTTTCAATAAAATAGCGTAATGTTTTGGGTTGTAACATATGAAAATGTGTAAAATGCTTCAGCAAATTGCTTAGTTAAGGAAAAATGAGAAAAGGAGAGCAGGGAATATCTTTGAGTTCAGAATACTTTTTCACATTGTGCCATCAAATATTCCTGAAGAAATCTAATGGAAAAACAAACTTTTAACCACATATAGTCAGCTTTCATAGGCGATGTTACATCAGGTGCACCCACCTCGAAAATATCATGCCACGGACTCCTGGCAAGCTATTAGTAACCGTTTACCCTATGAGTCATCGGGGTAGATCTTTTACCCGCTGCTAAATATAACCTCCACATATTGATGTGCTGCTACCAGAGACTGAGTTCTCAAGAAAACAAGAAAAATGACTTCATTTTAAGGAAAGGGAAAAATAGATGCAAAGATTATATGATATTATAGATTTAAGCATTGTCTTTAGTTGCTCATGTTTTGACATGAGTTTTGTATATATATGTTATAACTATCCAATCCTTTTAATGAGTTCAGTTTGAATGAAGAAAAAAAGTTAAAATCCTAATAGATTTAGTTTTTTAAATTAAAAAGACATATGATTTGCTAGTTCTGGCTAGTGCCAGTAGATGGCGGTAATGCACATCTAAACATTGCAGAAGAAGAAGTAACGGTTCCTGCTAGTTTGTCTGTACAAACCAAGCTTCAATCTTTTCCTATTCAGTTGTGATTTATACTGTTCAGGATTTACTAA
The DNA here is from genome assembly GCA_903067095.1 of Girardinus metallicus. Lineage (NCBI taxonomy): Eukaryota > Metazoa > Chordata > Actinopteri > Cyprinodontiformes > Poeciliidae > Girardinus > Girardinus metallicus. The sequence continues at coordinate 28,540 of CAEGAE010071204.1, read as the reverse complement.
GTGACAAAGTAACAAACATCTTGCCTGCAACAGATAACTCTCAGTCACTTAATTTAGTCATGGAGGCTGTAGCTAATGACGACTCAGCTAACGGCCCAACTGTTCCCTCTAAGTCTGTGCTAAATTGATCAACTATGAAAAAAATAAAATAAATAAAATAAAATAGCATATGCTCCAATCCCCACAATATTTTATTTTTTTTTACACAGTTTTACTTTATATCAGTAAGGCCCAGAAATGTTTTACATGTTCCCAGTGCTGTAGTCAAGACCACCTAACCCGAGACCAAGACAAGACCAAGACTTTTAGGCTCCAAGACCAAGTCAAGACAAAGAACAGCGCCCCGCGCTACATGACACCAGGTCAGGTCTGAACATTTACAGTTAACAATATCCATCCCTCTGCTGCCAACTCAGTGACTTTCTTGCTACATTTAGCAACATTTCAGACAAGATGTGTGCAAGTGACAGGTGGGGAGGAGGTGGGGGAGTAACAGAAACACGTAATTGGTAAGTCACGTGATTGCTTGGATTTTAATCGGTGTGTTTGGCATCCAGTGAAAACAAACATGTTAACAACTAAACTGGACCGTATGCTGTAAGTTTAGTGATATTTCCACAGTTGCGGTCTTGACTGGTCTTGAAATAAAATCCCGACTCTTCAGCGCCCGAGACAAGACCAAGACCAAATGCGGTCGAGTCCGAGACGAGACCGAGACCATTAAAAAATGGCCTCGAGACCAAGACAGATCTCGAGTACTTCAACACTGCATGTTCCTTTCTCAGCATATGCTATACAAAAGGGCTATACAAAAGGATCGCAGGTGAAGTACCACCACCAGCCATTACTTAGACTAAATGATGTGATGTGATGATGGCGCAAATGTAAAATATTTGAGTCAACTCCTGTTGTGTTCTTGACATTTTTCAGGTGAACTGAGAAGGTATTAAGAGGCGTTTCTCCATAATCTCAGACTTCAGAGAGCATCCTTGTTTATTTGCTGACTGAAAATGAACAAATCTAAAATAAAAAATAAAAAAATCTAACTTCCCCTCAACCCGCCTCAGAGTACAGATCGAAAACACAAAAAAAATGCAGAACCAGGAGTTGTTAAAATAAGTTCACACTAAAAAGTAAATACTATTCCAACTTTGTAAGGCCCGTTTTTGAGGTGTATCTCAATGCAACAAGTGCATTATGGTTAAAAATGTATTTGTAAAACCTATTTTATGTACAAAAACCCTACAATACATGGTCAATTGTTGGCCAGTTTATAATTTATTCAAATAGATTATTTTACAAACTAAAAATGCTTATATTTCCAGATAAATTTCACAAGTATTCTAACGCTTATAGATAAAATATCTGTAAACCATACAGGTGTCAAAGCAACCTGTATTGGTAGCTATGACACAATATTAGATGATTGAGTATTTAATCTAAAATAAATTAGCTTATTTTATTGTCTAATGAAATAGGCACATTAAACTTTTAAACTTGTCCGATTTCCCTCTCTTAGTAAATCAATAACAGCAGTGTAGGTAGAAAATAATCACGCTTTCGATTAAATACTTCAAAACAAGGCAAAACATTTATTTGAACTCACTGTTTAAGTTTGTATTGCATTCGAATACCTTATCATCCACAGCATTAAAAGGCATTAACCTAAATCTTTACACTATTTCTATCATTCACACATGGCATTTATTTAAACAATAAAGTGCTTTTAATTTTTTCTTTCAAATAACCTTCTGTTCAACCAATCAAGCAAAAAAAAAAAAACAAAGAAAAAAAAAACACTGAGACAATACTTGCGACCCCTCTGCGGGGGCAGTGGAAATCGTCACACACACATATACACTCAGAAATACTCAGTCCCACTTGTGAGCAGGCAAATATTTCACCCACAGTGTTAAGTTGTAAAAAAAAAAAAAAAAAGAAAAAAATCTGTGCTTTAAACTCCAATTGTCTTAAGTTTAGAGACCAACAGATTTTCAGTCATAAGATTAAGAAAAAAGACTTAAGCTGCTGTCCTTAACGTTGTCCTTTTTCTGTGAGGGAATTTCTCAGGCAGATTTGTTCCACTCTGGTCCATCTTGGTATGAACACATAGAAAGGTAACATAAACACACTCAGCGGACTTGTTCAAACCCCCGCCCCACCATCTCTTTTGCCGTTAGCAGAACAGCCTGCCTCTTGTCTCAGGTGTGTGCAGAGATCAACACGCTAATGAACAAATCCCCAAGCTATATATTCACTGTGGATTCCTGGGCGTTATGTCGAGCTGCATTTTTTGGAGTCTGGATGGAAAAATACTACCGTATGCAGTTTCCAACCATATTAATGAAAAGCTACCAAAAGCAAAACGTCCTGTAAAAGTTTGCCTACTTGATGTGTTCTACAAGTGCATCTCAATTAATTAGAAAAATCATTGAAAGTTTTCTTCTTTCAGTAATTCAAGAAGCAAAATTCATTTTATACAGATTCCTTGCACACTATGGTACATTTTTTTAAAGTATTTACCGTTCCTGCTCATTTAAATAATTGTAGCGAAAGAGAACTTGCAATTCAGGTTCTCAGAAAATTGAAATATAACATCACTTGTCAAAGCATATTTCTGGAAAGTTGAGTGGAAGGCAAAACCTTGGTAGAATCAGGTGCACAAAAGACAAACTGCTGACTTGACAGTAGTTATTCAGCAAACAGCTGTTGACATTCACTACAAAAACAGTAAAGTGACTTTTTACTTAAAGCAACTTGTCACCTTAGCAGTAACTTTTTATTTAAAGTCACTGCTTGTCCACTTTCGGTGTGGACAAGGGCCACACCGAGAGAAGTAACAATGGATGATTTAATGACCATAATCATCAAAACCGACAGAAATAAATACATTAAGGAATCTGCAATAGGGGGGTTCATGTTCTGAATCTAATTATTTTTAATTGATTGAGATGCACTTGTGGAGAATAAAACTGCTGTCCTCCTCATGTGCTAATCTGAAATGTTGAGTCTGAAGCCAATGTCTTGTCTCACACATACACACTCTGCCGAGAGACAAGGCCACCGACACATACAAGTGAGATAAAGAAACTTAGGACTTAAGATTTCAATGCTCTTTCATTGGTATGTTAAAACATCACGACATCGCTGATAACTGCAGAAGCAGAACTGCAACGAAAAAACAACAGTCAGTCATTTTGTTTTGTAGTGGGGGCGCCTTCAAGATGTCAAAGTCTTTGTTTTTTTTTTCATCCAGTCTCATATCTTCTGAACCCACCATTGGCGTCCGAGCCAGTCCGCTGTGTTCCTGTTGTTTCTGCCAGGTGTTTGATCAGCAGCCCGATCCTCACCCTGCGGCTCGCCGTGTGAACCAAACAGCTGGACGCTTGTTGAAAGTTTCACTGCTCCTCCCTTTGTGATCGTAGTGTCCGTTAGCGGTAGGGGAAGGCACATAATACTTTGAGAGTGCTCTCTGGACACTTGGGAGAGTTTTTTTTTTTTTTTTTTCTATGACCTGCTGTTTTGAGTGACAGGCACTTGAATGCCCTTCTGTCCTGTTGCTGTGTATAAATAATAAAAAAGTGAAATGTTAGTAACTAGCAACATTATATCTCACCAAACTGATATGAGGAAGCTTACCCAGTTTGTACTTCTCTTTAGCCTCTGACCTCTCTTTGGCATCAAAGTACCAGACTGTGATGGCATACCTGGTTATGAAATAAATTTATGTATAAATAAATGCTAAAACACAACAAGTTCACATTAAAGCGTCATATTGGTTTATTTTGCCTAATTCATTATTGTATATTTTGAGACAATTATATTAAAATGATAGTTTGTTTTAAGAGGGTTGTGTGGAGTAGAGTTCTGGAGTTAGTATCTCACCTGCAATAATAGACAGCAATCACAGCATCGTTTATGTGTAAAAAATGTTAATAGAAGAGCTAAAACAACCACGACTCAGAGCACGACCCATGTAAAGCAAATTACTACCATCTAAGAGCACTGAAAATTTTACCGGTAGAAAGCTTTACGTAAGCCAAAAGTAGACATAATTAATACTTAATTTCCCTTTGACGTTTCATTTGAAATTTAGAATTGGAGTTATTGAAATATTGGGCAGTGAAGTGCTACATAATTTCATAGAAAGTCAAAAAGACATCTAGTATTGTAGATTTCTTTTTATTTAAATGCATGCAAAATGTATTTCCAGGAGCTATTTTCTCCAACATGACTAGGGTCCAGTCACGCAACAAGAGAGAGCAGAATTTTCAGCAGACATCATCAGGGCTGCTTTATCCTTTTCATCTGTCAATCTCTGCCAATTATGAAAATGTTAGCTGCTTTTTGTAAACCTCAGAGTTAAGGTACAGATCTATATCATCTAGGATATAAGTACATTGGGAGACTGATGTTTTTGTAATGCTTTTCATGCTAATCGCCAACAAAACAGTTTGAAAGGCCAACACTGTAATTATTTTTTTTTCGTTTCAAATATTAGTGAAATTCTGCTTTGAAACTCTAGATACGATGTGTTTTATAAACTATATGGTCCAACTCAGGAATATGATGTGAAGAAACAGCTTACGTTCAGCACAACGAAAACAGCTTTTCTGTCCATTTCCCTTTACATGAACTTTATCTCAATGCTGTCTTCTACAGGCAAAATCCACTAAAACAACAAAAAACGTGATAAAAAAAACCTCATTGTGAACATTGCTAAAAAGTTAACAAATTATCACAAAGACAACAAACTCAAACCACTTTGGAGCGACCATCCTGGGAAAAGGATGTCTCAGGCAGCGCAAGCTTAATTTCTACGGTTTCTCATCTCTCTTGTGGGGCTTTGTTGTTTATTCCTGTCTCTCATGTGTGTGCCTCTTCAGCACGAGTCCTGCCATCGAACCTTCCTCTCCTCTCCCTCCCACCGACCTCCTCAGGAAACACATACTTCCTGCCTCTGCCCCCCTCCTCCCCAGCAGTCGAACCGGCAGGAAAAAAAGGGAAGAGGAGGTTTCACGTGATCTCCAAGGACAAAACTAATTTATGCACCGATGTAAATAAACGCTGTGTTGACACTGGCGTGTTTAAGCGCCGAGCGGTTCTATCGCATATCAGCATCAGCGCAAAGTAAACGGTTGCCAATCCTAACCTCACAACACAATTATGAGGTTTATTTTACATCCGTCACGTTTTGACAAATTGAAACTACAACAATTGAAGGGTGACTGGCAAAACTGAGGAGCTCAGAGGGTCAACGGCAGAAAGTTCTGTTTTTATTCATTCTTTAAATTAAATTAAATTAGTATTTACACAGCAGGATCAATGTAAAAAACATAAATTCACTTTTTTTTTTTTTTATTTGCGAGGATGCACCGCGTATTCCAGCGGCTGTTACTAACCGAGTGGCGTAAGATGGCTTGACTTCATGTGGGTTTCTGCGGTCAGACCAGAAGATGAGCAGCCGGTCAAACAAAGGCTCGATATTGGCCACCACGTTTTTGCCCTCGGGGTAGATCTGCAACAAACCTCCGTGTGACTACAAAGACGAATGTGCACAGATTAGTCACATGTCTGCAGGGGACATGTGCAAGTCAAGAACATAATATTTCAATTAAGTGAGAAAAATATTAGACTTGATCACATTTTAGCTTGGAAACTCAAGCAAAGAGGGAATTAACAGCTAGCGACTGAGAGTTTTTCAATTTAAAAAAAGATAGTAATCAAAGCACCTTAGCATCCCAGTTCTTGTTAAGATAGTAGATGCATGTGAGGCAGCGTCCATCGCCGTTCGGGTTATCAACATGGCGGACGTATCCAGCCCCATTCCCTGGATAACAAGCAACCATGGCCTAAGACAAAAAAAACAACAAAAAATAATTAAATCTTATGAACTTTAGTACAATAACAGCTTCATCGTCACATACAAACATGCCAAGAGTTTTAGCAAAATATGCAAAAGAAAAATCCCTTATTAATCAAAGCTGGACATGACAGGTTGACCACAAAAATCAAAAAATCCTTCTTATTCCTGATTGAACCCACATGTACAACAAGTTTAAGCTGGCAAGGTCACTCTTCGGTGTGGGAGTTGGTACTGAGGAAAAAGGATTTGGTAGTTAGCTGTTTTCAGTGTCGGTAAGATTGTGAGGACTGAGAAAACACGAGATCTGAGTGGCCGTTCAAACTATTTTCTTTGAAATGCCAACACATTTCTGCAGTTCATTTAGGCTGCGAGAGCGCGGGTGAGAGCAAAACGTTCAGCAGATAACAGGAAGGGAGAACGTGTTTTATGTGCTTGAGCTTCCAACCTTTGTCACTATGGATGGTGGATTTGGGAATGTTTGGATTGTTTTTGTTTAAATCTCAGCATTAGATAAAAGATCTACGTCCCCTAAAATTATGTTTTTGAAAGGCTAGTTGTGCTAATCACCTGTAGATGCTAAAGCCAATTGAAAACGAGAACTCAGCACTGAAAATGTGCTGCAATCTGTGACAGCAAGACAAGCATCAAAAATACAAGTATTGGCCACAAAATTGAAATAAAAAAATATCTCTACTTGCAGTAAAAAAGAATTATATCTTAAAAAAAAACATATTCCTCAATTGTGAATATTTTACTACCTCAACAATCATAATCTCCCTTTTTGAACATATGATTGTTTTTGTTCAACGTTGGTTTCTTCACAAGCAAAGAAAGAGTTTAAAAAAACAAAGCATTTTTTACTACAAGAACAGAAACTCAAAAGACATCAGAAGGTCTGGTTCTATGTGTGTCGAGTTAATTGTATCATTCAATTTTTTTTAAGTATAAGCAAATAACTCGCTCACGCGATGAATATTAACTCTGTTTAAAACCTGAGTCAAACACTGGAGGACAGGCGGCGTAGACGAATAGGTATCACCAATTAACTTCACTTGAATAAAATGATGCAGCTTCCTGACATAAAGGCGACGCTTGACACATCAGTCAAAGATGAGAGGACGTCGCCCACAGTGTAAAAGCAACTGTTTCAAGTTTTCAAAAGTTTGGACGTTTATTTTCGGCCTGACCTCGACGTTCCTCTTGCTGGTTGAAGCAGTGAAAACCTGCAGAGGTTAATGAGCTCTGGCTGCGGGCGTGAGCTGCTAATGAGGGCCGACAATGGGCGGCTAAGTAGAGCACAACCCAAACTCGCTTGGCTGTGAATGAGAGAAAGGCGACACACACACACGCTCACTAAAACGCCTCAGAAGCCATCACCTTTATTCGAGCGGTGGTAAAACAATGGGGACAAGAGCAACTGTCTTACCTAAAGGTTAAATCAATACCACAGCGGTGCAGAACCGGCTAGTCAAGACTGATGTCGTCTCAGTCAAGCTGAGGTGATGCACTGACTCCACGCTTTCCTTGGGAACATAATATTTCAGTCTCACCCTAGTTGTTTCAAGAACCTAGAGGCTTCTTTCAGTCTGAGGAAACAGCTTACAAAGTATTTACTGAGGGCTTGAAACAAGAGCATGTTCCATGAGATCACACAGCTGTGGCACACACACCGTCGTCACTTAGCTTCCAGTACATTTACAGACTCAAGTCTCGTGGTGACCCTTGTCTGGAATGCGCATCGACCCCAAACAGCTTTTCACGCAAGTCTCAGTTCCCTGCGGGTCCCCAGAGAAAGCAGTGCGCTACGGCCCCCGACGGCCTCCCAACGCTGAGACGTCAAGTGGGGGAAATACCAACATGAGGCCATTGTTTGAGAGAATGGATACTGTATCTGCAGATCGTTTCTGAGCTGGGAAAAAGGCTGAATGAACCCTGACATATTTCTCATCTTGCAAAATACCATTAGGGAAAGATATATGAACTGTCTCAGAAGATCGTCTTCAGGACAGTTTTACGAGAGCACCGGTGGCGAACAGGTGTTTTTATTTTTTTCAGGCTTTCTCTGATGGGCAATAATTTGTATTTGCTCATTTGCAGCAACTTATCATAAAGAGAGATGGACGGATCAGAATTTTGCAGCTGATCCTTTACAATCACTGCTTATTCATGCGAAGAACAGATTATTGCCATCCCGAGTATAAATTCATGGCACCTGAAATACGCAAATTGAAGATGTGTTCTAATGAGGCTCGTTTGTCTTATTAAAAGTAGGTTGTGAAAATAACCTTTAAGCAGATATTAAATATAAGATTAATTTGTCCCTCATTTCTTTATTAGGAAATTAGCTGTAAGCAGAAAATTGTCATAATTAACAGCAATATAGGCTTGAATACATAATATGCTTCCCTTTGTGAAATTAAATTAAAAAACAACTTCTTAATAAATTTCAATGTATTTGATTTCAATATGCCAAATTCAATTCAATTAAAATTCAAAAACACTTCATTGACCTCAAAGGGAAATTCAATAATAATACCAAAATTAAATAATACAAAGTATTGCATCCAAGGAGTACTTTGCACTTATTTTTGCGATGACTGTTTCAATTCAATGCATTGTGCAGCTCTAGTCTAGATCTACTTACCTGCAACTGGAAACCTCACATCGTTCTTGTGCGTATATCACGTTTCACTAAAATGTAAATGATTCTAACTTTTTGTCTCTTTTCAGCCTCCTTCCTCTCTTCGGGAAACTCTGTAACTAATGTAATTTCGCTGCCTATTTGGACTTCCAGTGTCAGTTAGTTGCTGCATTTGTCAACTTTCAGTTTATTATTATTTTTAAGCACTTTCCTTAAAAAATAATCTAAATGACATACATAACATCGGCGAGGAATCCAAGAACGTTGAATTCAAAGATGGAGGGCTGCACTTATGTTGCTTTTGTAAATTATGTCAATTATGGCCATCTTAGAGTGACCCTTTGGGACTTTTGGCTAATGATAATGACATTATGGAGAGATGTTTAGAAATGGCTGTTCCTGTTTTTGCTGGCGGCTTACACAACAGTCACTGGAAAATGTTTTTAAATGCATTTTCTCTACAGATTGTGTACATTTCAGCACTTGTAATCAAACCGTTGGTGCCTACAGATTAAAAATGCAGACAACATCAGAAGTTGTCTTTAAAAGAAAACTTATTTATTACAGCAAATACTGAAGAAATCTGTCAGCACACCCTCATACTGGCATTGCAACAGAAAGTCAAGTAATGGCAATTTAAGGGGTTTGACTTTAGACAGTGCTGCCACCTTTCAAGTTCAGACATCACTTTTTGCCTCCGATCAACATACAAAAACTGAGAGGGAGCCGCTGTCAAGTAGGGAAACATGCCCTTCTGTGCAAACATGAACCCGTTCACTTTGTGTGCTTCACTGAGAAACCAGTTGGTGTCCAGAATTAGAGGATTTCTTTTGTTTTTAGCTTGACTGACTTAACTGAGCAGTGACTGGCTTAGTTTTAAAACTACGTGTTGTAGGTCGTAACTGAGTGAAGGATGGGGTGTTTAAAAACTGAGTCAGGGGAAGCAAAGAGAAGTAAGAAGCTATTTCAAGTAAGAAAACCTTATTTTCTTATACTGGCTGTGAAAGAGCGAGAGAGAGCAAGACTTCTCATCAGACACCAGGAATAAATCTTGTGGTTTATCCTTTCAGCTCTCAATCTCTGACTGTTAGAGGGAGGAATAAATCATCTGTTGTAATAGTTATGAATTTTCTGATAATTGTGCATTGTAACACTCTCTACCCGTTATAAAACATGAAAGATTTGGAAATGCTTGATCTTCTTCCAAAATCTCAGAGTAAAAGTGCAGAGCGACATTTAGTAACAGTGTTTTAGTACTGCTAGCTGCTCAAATCACTGATTATAAGATGCTAAAAAGAGTCAAGGTTGCAGCCATGTTGTCTTTGTTTTAAAAATAGTAAATGGTTTCACGCCTAGCATAAATAATTAGTGACCGCTCACGGCAGGAAGCCAAGAAAGACTTTGGAATGTCTTCCTTTATCTTCTGATAATATGTGCCTCAAATATCAGCCAGAAAATTCTGATTGGTGCATTTCTAAAAACTAATGACTGATGAAAATTTTTTAAAAAGTTAAATTTTACTTCAACTACATGAAAAAGAAAACAAATACTCAGAGTGTGTTTTGTTCTGTGGTAGATATGCTGGCACAATTGCGATTCTTTCAGTTTCTTTTTTTTTTTGTCAAACAACAAACAAAGTGTGTATTTTTGGAGAACATGTGCATTTAAGACAGTCCATTTCTGCCACGAGTATTTAATTGCAAATGGAACAGCCGCAGTTCCGCTTAACAATAAATATACCACAAACAACTCAGCCAAACCCTTTACTGAGTCTAAAACACACTGTAAGCAACAAAAAAAGGAAGCTTTACGCATTTCTATTTTTATCTCATCTTTTCTGTCAAATAACCATTCACGGAGCCTGAAATAGTGCATCCTGTCTGCCCTTTGCTGCTTCCTTTCTGACTTATGTCTGCTGAGAACTATGCCCATGTCAAGTTTGAGCATAAATTACCACCTATCTGGCAGGTGCAACTTTTTAACGCCAACACTAGAGCTCCCGTCCGTTGGCACGACAGGAAAAGAAAAAAAAAACAATGCTAAACGTAGTGACGGCAAAGCAGGCAGAACCTGCTGTTCTGGAAGAGAGTGGCCAGTGGTGAGTGCTTATCCAGATAAGAGGAATGACGGTGGAGAGAGCCGTGAGGGGCTTGATAAGGCTGAACAAATACAGGCCTGAACTACGATTGCGTGAGAGAGGTTGAGCACCGATTGGGATAACTGGAAGTGTAAAACATTTCAGGGTGACTGCAGGTAACCGTCCGTTTGGCATTTTTAACCTGCATCACGCTGCGTTTGATGCTCCACAAATGCTACTTAGGCACCACAGAGTAGCCGGTGGAAAGGTTGCAACATGTCGACGCATTAGGGCTGAATGTGTTGCACCACATGGTGACTCGTTATCTGTACAATCGCCTCTGTTGCCGTACTGTACAGCACAGTGTCGCTTTAAATTTCCTCTGTCTGACCTTTCAAGTGCATCGTTACCATTTACTGTACGTTACGTACACAGCGCAGTGAAGCACAAGCAAAAAAATAAAAAGGCGTCATAAGTGCAACTTAGCCACTATGTATTATTGCCTCTAAGGAGACTTTACCTGAGCTAACGCAAAATTCTGACAGAATAACAGCTGCGTGTGCTGCCTCTTAGAAGACGTAACGTCTTTCATCAGCAGAATTGGGCACGAGTCAGTCAGCAGTATGAAGGGACATCACGGTTTTAGTAGGAGACTTATTAAAAAAATTAAATGCATGTTTTTCCACACTGTTCCAAAACTTCAAAGCCCATTTATGTGAAATGCCAGAGTGACCAGATTTTTCTCCAGCTGAAGCAAAGGTAAGCATCTTTTACAATCTAAAGAGCCCTTTCTCTTTTGTTCAAACTAAACTGAATTTGTCTGGAGCTGCAAAACCTTGATGGTTATAACACTCCGCATATCTCAGCATGACAAAGGGTTTCTCCAGGGAAAATTAATAAATGTTGCCTTATGTGTATTTAATTACTTAATATAGATGTAAAGGAAGTAAGATATGAATAAAACAGCTTGCCTATGAAGCTCAGGTTCTGTTTTAAATTGTCCTTTCAATTATAATCAACAAGACAGTGACTCCTCTAAAACAAGGGTCTTGGCTCACAGAGTTCCATAATTGTTGAGCTATGCTAATTTAGGAAAGTCAGAAAATATTACAGTGTGATCACGGTACGTCGCAGGATATTTGCTGTGAAGTGTCTTGTGAAAGCAGTGAGACAAAATATGAAGGCAGAGGGATATGTCACTGAGAACTGGAGAAGCACCAATCAGGCCTTTGCAGGGCTGGTACCCATTTCTGGTTCTGATATAGGCGTTTTCTACAAACGTGGTTCGGAGCCTGCGCCAGCTCCCAAAGATGTTTTTAAACCGTGTTTTCACATGTAAAAAGAAGCTCCGCCACGAAAATGTGGTTTGACTTAGGCACCACAGAATAGCCGGTTTTTCCGCGCGAACCGTAACATCTCCCGTGGACCGGTCGACAGCTGGAGAAAAAGGCCAGTCAACTGAACAAAGAGACAATAAACAAGCATGGCAGCGAAGAATGTGCAGTGCCTGACATTAGTCTCTCTGTTATGTGCAGGAAGAGTGAACAGTGTACTGGTGTTCTCAGAAATTCTCAGTTGAAAAGTCTGAGGATTGTTAACTTAGACCCTGTTTTCACGACAACAGTTTCTAGTGAAAATGGAAGTGTTTTGATGTGTTTGTACTGTACATTTACATCAAAACACCGAATGTTTTCTCTGACAACGGTACAGTTTGAGAACGGGTTCTAGAGTGCAATGTTTCTAAAACGTACCGCTGTCTGTTGTCTCGTAAACAGAATAAATGGATCTTTTCTTTCAGGGAATCCCTAGCTCATGCATAGTATGACGCAAAACATAGCTGCTTCCTACAATCCACAAAAGAAGAAGCTACTGACAATGCTGGTGTTACCACAATTCGTATTTCCCCATCAGATACGGTTTCCCCAGCATCTCTTCACAGCTCCGCCCCGCCAAGGTTGCAAAATACACATGCGCTTGTTCAGCGCTTTTATCTAGAGAATTATGGAAACCGTGAAAGCTCAAACAACGTGTTTCAGCGATGATGAACTTTTTTCCAACTGCGCCCTAATCAGACGCACATAGTTTTCCCCCAGTATCTGGGGAATGGTATCTGATTGGGAAACGCGAATCGATGTGCTTCCAACCTTTTTTATTTTAAATACATGAGCACTTTGTTTCAAAGAACCTGGCACCAACTAGTGGCGTGGCGAGGGCATTACACCTTTTCGTACCGTTACTGTGTAAACAAAGATTGTAATTAGAATGTATTCATGTAAGTGTGTCAACAGAAATGGAACAAAAATTTTATTTTCGTTGGATTATTGTCATGTAAACAGGACCTTAGAGGAAGATAGGCAAACAAAGAACGTGCACTTGTGAGCCAATGATCCCAATCATTTTCTGACTTCTGGGGGGTCACTGTTGAGAAATGATCTGACAAAGTCGGGTGGTGAAACGTTGAACACAACGGTCACAAATCAAAGAGAAATTTTAAAAAGTAGTAAACTAATATAGCTGTGATGTGACACAAAGAAAACATATGCCCTAAAATGTGAAAATTGGAGTCATAACCTGCTCCAAAAATACAGAGTTAAAAGCCTCAGAGTCACTGCTCAAGTTTACTCCGTTCAAAATTCCCTCCCCTCCGATTCTCAGGTTCACATCAGCTGAGCTGCCACCTGCCAGCTTCGTCTTTAAGGGTATCAGGCCTCAGCTGAAGCACACAAACACATCACTAGTCACACGTTGGCACTTATGCCTGCCATCACATTTTGACTTGTTCTGCATATTTATCATGAGATAAACAGGAAACGGATTTCAATCAACATTGATACTGCGCTGTGGTTAACTTAGCACAAAGAGGTGAGAAAATGCACTCTGCCTATGAGTCAGTGTCACTATGGCCACAGCGGCGCTCATTATGTGTGAGTCACAGCGGAACATTAAGATGGAGCAGGAAACAATAGACTGTGGTATCCTGTAGTCAGGACTATATATAAAAAGCTAATATGAATAACATATAAGTTATCATGCAATCAACCTCCCACTGTTACAACATCGTAGCTCAGAACGAGCAACTGATGTAAAACCTTTTACCAAGTGGCATTATTAACTGAGTTTGACAGCCCTGCATCACATTTAAAGTTAAATTTTAATGTTAAATAAATTTTGAATTTTTTCTTTATAATTGGTTCAATCCAATTCTAGATTTCATTATATGAATTGAACTCTAGAAATATAAACTAAAGCACTTATGGCACAGCGTATCAGTCCAATCCAGAAAAACACTCTAAATATATAAAGCCAATCGCCATCCGCACTTCCAGAGAAACTGTGGTTGACAAAGCTAGCCATGATTATAGCATTTTCTTAAACAAGCTGTGTCCTTCTACTCTGCAAATAATCGGTCTACCCACCCAAGCTCCAGCTATTCCACCATAGCTTGCAGCTGTGTGGTTGCCCTGTGCAGCACGACGTCTAGCTGCTGCCTGCACAGCGAACCCGCTAAGCGTTAGAGAGGGCCCATCTATGTGCGCACTGCAGTAGCTGACATAATGCCGAAGCTTCCACTGCATCGCCTCCCCCCCACCCCGCTCTACTTGTTAAACTCTTTGCTCACTCTTCCCCTTTTGCCTCTCCCTTCCAGTCCATGCCCACCCACTGCTTGGAAAACGACTCGCTGTGCCACGTTTTCCTACTCCATCACAACACAAGAGTTTGAGTTGCGTCACTGCCTTATCACTAGGTTGACCTTACAGTCAGTTACACGTATATGTTTACGTCCCACGGTCCTGCCGACGAACAGACGAAAGGAATCAGAAACGCAACTCGCTCCCTGGCAAGGCCGTATTCAGGCCACCACTAGCCAGTCCATTTTTCCCTCCGGTCTCTCTTTCATACACAACATACCGCTCCACTCTACTCTGTATGGGCTTGTTACCAAGGCAACGGCAGGCAAATATTTTGTGCGTGAAGCGAGCGGGGTTGATAAGATAGGGGAGGAAGAGAGTGAAGTAAATGGCAGAGCGAAGGAAATGGGAGGTACCGAATAAATAAAAAAAAAAAAGTAAAAAAAAAAGACGACGGCATGCTCGATGGAAACGCTGCCGTGACCTTTTACTTAGATGCACTCCAGCCAGATCCTCCTCCTCTCCTTTCCATCAACTTCCTGTCGTATACACGCCACCACTGCACCTATCTCTGCGTTGTGTTGTGTATTCATCTGAAGCGCCACGCTGGAACAGTTCCACACACACCCCATAACCTTATTAACAGACTAACATTTTTATCAAGGGAATCCTTTGGTATTTCTGCCAAACAAGACAGAAGGCATACATTATGTAGAAAGTGGCTATGTGTATATAAACAACATGACATAACGGGAGAAATTTGTAATCCAAATTAACGAAGCCAGGGGCTAATGAAGCCGTATGAATCTCCATCATCTGCATAGTAAACACAGTTTTACCGAGTACGTCCATTTCAGTCAGGAAAGAATTTAAGTGCTTAAACTATCAAACGGTGAAAAAAATTTAAGACATTTTTCTTCTTAGTCGTAACAAGACATAGGATACTGATATTAAGCCATACCAAAGATCTATAAAGTTACAGCTTCAAAGTCACAAAAACATTTTAAATCATGCTGTTGCTGCAGACTTTCTAATGGGGAGCCAGAGAAAACGGCAGCCATTAGAGTTTTTTTCAGCTTTGTGGGGCACAGAGATGAAACAACGCTGAAAGACGAGCTTTTGCTTCAATGGGCTTTGTCGGATATATTTAGTGAAAACAAAAAAGCAAAACTCAGCTTTTCTCTATTAAATATGTCTGTAGCTGTCAACTGCATGCTGGCTACCAGAGTTAATGTCTCAACAAGTCAACCTTCTCATTTCACCCCATTGCACCCTCAGTGTTTCCCTATAAAGACCAGAACCAGAAACTATTTTAACCCCAATCCCCCCCCCATAAAGGAATGTAATACATAAAAACATGTGTTGTAGTTATTTCATAAAGTTTTGAATCAAAAGGAAAAATGTTAAGAATATTTCAATTTATTTGACTGTATTAAACCAAAACAAAATTAAGGAAGAAGTTTTGATGATAAACTTAAATACTGTAAACCGAGGGAGACGTTAGTTTTAATTTTAATTGGTTTATTGAAGCATCTTCAGCAGATGAAAAATCTGTCCCTTACAAGAAAAAAGCAAACGTAAAAAATAAATGTTGCTAAATATAACTGAATTATATATTATTGTAGCAGCAGCAGGAATAAATGCTACTTTTTGGTTTTAAGAAAAAGCGATAAGATCTCGTTGTGCTTTTTGTGCGCAAAGTTTTTGAATAATCTTCCTCAAAAGGCTTCGTCCACTGAGAACCTCACACCCGCCATTTAGCAACTATAGCTATGAGTCGGGTACGAAAACAGCAAAGTCATTGCACGTCCAAGGAAGTAAAGGCCGCCAACTTGCCCTTGTCTCATGCTTATGTAAATAACAGCGTGCATGTACTGAGGGCAAAGTCTGATGGTAAACATGGGATGAACAAGGTTATAGATCAAATACTTTAGAAGTACAGACAAGTGTAGGGAAGAAAGGCCAGGAAGAAAACACACTTATCACTGTAGACAGGTGAAGAAATTACTTTGCTCCATACCCATTTCACTTCGTTATCTTAAACATCCCATTTATAGCCCTGTTGATTAGGCAAAAGCTGTGGGAATGGGCTTTAGGCTGCACGCATTCAGGTGTCACCTTTTCCTAATTCCTCCCCGGGGAGGAGTAATGTGCCTACTTTCCAGATCGCATGTGCCAGTACGTCTTCTGGATCCATTTCCTAATCGGACATAACAGTTTACATGGTTCACTGCGAGCAGAATAATCTAAGGCCAAGACTTGACATCAGCAGGTTTTGATCTTTCTGCCAGGCTTTTACGAAAACAATTTTGATTTGCATTGTCTGGAGGTGTTACAATGTGAATCCTGCCGAGACTGCGAGCGCCGCGCAGCTGGGAGCAGGCAAATCTCTCACTTACAGCACGACAGTAGATCCTGGAAAACAGTCGGCACTAAAAACTAAAGTTACAAGAGAGGCTGGTGCGTGAGTAGGACGTCTGACTGAGATATTTCTGAAGGGGGTTTTCACTCGAGCTTTTTCGTGCAGCTCACATGGAATAAGAGATCAGATAAGGGGGAGGAAAATAAACAAGAACGTCTCCCTTCTACCATGCTAGCATCACGTTTGTGTGGTCAAAGTGATGGGAGAAAATGCTGTCAGAGATAAAATGATGGCAGAGGAGATAAGACTTTTTTTTTTTACTTTCTTCTTCTAGGTAGCTGCGGAATGAAGACAAGAACAGGGGCAGTGATTTATCCGTCTCCATGT
Organism: Girardinus metallicus; assembly: GCA_903067095.1. Lineage (NCBI taxonomy): Eukaryota > Metazoa > Chordata > Actinopteri > Cyprinodontiformes > Poeciliidae > Girardinus > Girardinus metallicus. The sequence continues at coordinate 11,578 of CAEGAE010071204.1, read as the reverse complement.
GCTAGAAAATCACATGGCTCACCCTGACACGCTACCTGTGGAGTAAGTGTATTCGTTTGTGTGCGTATGCCCACATGCCGGCGTTACAAACGCAGAGATAACGCGGAGCAGAAAAGGCGTCCAACCAATAAACAACAACGTCAAAAGACGTCACGCAAACACCAGGGGTTATTTTGTTGCCAGTATTTATCCTGAGATGCAGGGGAATAATATTTGCCCTGGATGCCTCTGGAACTGCTCTTGTCCAGGCCAGACTTGAGGGTTTGCTCAACCTCAGCAAGCTGAAACATTTCTGGCCATGAAAAACATGTCAGTTACGTTATGGAAACGTAACTGGTGATGTCTTCCTCCTGACCAATATCAGGAAGAAGATAAATCAGAGATTGCTCTACCTGTAATTGATCGCGGCGCAATGCCAAGGCAAAATGAAAGCCTCCACACTTTCAGAACGAAGGTTCTATACATGTATATTTGAACAAATTTATGAGCGTTCAAATTTTCTTTATTTTGAAAAACCAACACCTCCTGATACTTTCTGTTTGGCTGTGAAGTCGGCTACTATGCGCCGTCCTGCTCTCAGAAGTGAAGGAAAACTAGAGAAGGCAGTCCAAAGTAGAGGGAAAGAAAAGGCAAAAGAAAGGTACCTAAAGAAGGTTAAGTTAAATGCATTTTTAGTTTGTATGCTGCATTTGAATGACAGTACTGTTGTTAATTAATATGGTTTGGCCTTCATGCGTTTATATTTCAGATACATTTTGAAGGCTCCATGACGATTATGGTATGTAATCAGCAGTGCTGGGTAACTTCCCCCCACCCAGTTTTCTTCCAAGATTTGTTTTAAGAAATTCCTTTTTTTTTTTTTTTTAGAAATCCTGTGATTATTAAACTTGCTCCAGAGTCCACACCCTCTTAAAACCGTCTCTCACCTTAGTGCGTCCATTGATGACACAGTTCCCCAGCTGTCCATTGGCAGCGCTGTACAAGATGGCCTCATCAATGTGAGCCATCAGCGTCCCGATGCTTTGGCACTCTCGCTCCTGCCCCTTCACCCAGGCGATTTGGTCGCCTCGGATGTTCCGAGAGGGAATGTCCGCCTGGCTCACCAGCTGCCCGCCCCGGAACTTCCCACTCTGGTTCAGAGCCTCCACCTCCTTCAGGACACTGTCTCCCAGTTGCACGCCGAGGAAGTTATCCTTCACACAAATACCGTAGTACTTCATGCAGGGGATGATGTACTGCTTGGCGATGCGCTCCGCTGACCAGCCGGTCCCTGCAGGAGGCAGCAGGCCAGGGATGGAGGGCAGGCTTGGTACAGCTGCAGGGTCTGAGGAAGCCGTGTAATGTCCATTTTGCATGTTAGCATTTTCAGGAGAGCAGTTTGGATGATTGTGAGGGCTGCTGCTGTTGACGGTGACTCTAAGCGGGGCGACTGCTCGGGCAACTCTGCGCGGTTCGGATGATTTGTTAGAAACAGTTCCATCAGCCAACTTCCGCCGCTTTAAATCCAACTCCCCTGCTCCACAATCCGGGTCTGCTGAGCATCCTAACCCTGGCGACCCCATAACACGGCCATTGAGGGTTTCTGATCCAACGTCCCGATTCTCTCCATTCCTCCTCTTCTGCTGCTGCGCCTGCCTGACTTTCAGGTCATCGTTGATTCTCCTCGTTCCTAAAGAGCATATGTCATGAGCAGTTCTGTCCCCATCCTCCATCATGAGGCCTCTGCTGTTAAAAGTGCAGACGGAGCCACCCGTCTTTGCGCCCATCCCTTTCACTTGAACCGGGTAACTATGGGGCGTGTGGGCCAAAGCCTCAGCCTGGCTGGCCTCCACGGTGGCTGACGGAGACACCACCGCACCGTTGTAGAGCGGAACGCCGCTTTTGGACTGCTTTGTTGGGCTGGTGATGCCCGGGGAGTTTGTCTGCGAGGCCATGTCGGCGAGCAGCTCAGCAGCCGTCTGAGTCCCAGTGGGCCCTGCGCAGAAACCGTTCAGACCCATGTCTGCCTGGTATGAGCTGTAGATCTCTGTCTGCTGGCTTCTTCTCTCCTGCGACTCTGAAAAGACTGTTGATCCAAGGCGAGAGTTTGTCTTCAAGAGCTCCTTCAGCCCCAAACTCTCCATTTGATCTCGTCGTCTGCTGGGTGCACACGTACCTCACCTCCTCCCTTCATTTTCCAATAGAGCCGCTGCTTCCTCTTTCGGAGAGGAGCACTGCAAGTATCATGTCCCCAATCCTTCGTCTGCTCTGATTTCAGCAGTCACTCTGCAGCTCTGCGTTTGTTTCAGTGCGCCTTTTAAACATATTCAGGCGGCGTCGGAAATCTGTGGACAGTAAAATGATACATTTTTAGGCCTATATATAGGTGTAGTGCAGACCATCTGCTATGGAGAGCACTAGTAAAATAAAACTCCAAGTTTCTGTGATGCAACATGCGCATGTTGCTGTGTGGTATGAACTGTTAAAGGTACCACAGTTCAAGACATCAATAAGAAATTAATTTCAGATTTAAAAGTGTTTACATAATAACTATGTAGGATCATCATTTTCATTTAAATAAAGATTTAATTGCATTAACTGATTAAAAACATTCAACTAAAAATTTTAGTTTTTTTTTTTTTATTGAGTTGCACAATCTGATGTTGGGTTCTGTCAGATGAGCAGTATTAACCTTAAATTATTTCATGATGGACAGAACCACATAAAGTGTAAAATAACGTATTCTAAATACATACTGAAGCAAAGTTTGAGAATTACTTCAATTACGTTGTGTTTCTTATTACTTCAATTCTGTTTAAATTTAAAATTCATGAAGGCTTTTTTTGTTAGGCTTTATTTTAGATTACATATTCAGTACATCAGTAACTTAAATACCTATTATATATTAAATTTACACAAAACTGTAAATTTATACATTAAACAAATAAACATACTCATCATTTCAATTACTTAATGTATCTATAAGCATAAATAATTTGCTATAATTAAAAGCTATCATAATTAAGTATTATTGTATTTTGTTATTAATTTTATATGGCTTATGATATGGATTTGTCATCCATATTATCCACAATAGAGCAGCATTTCCCTGCTCTCTTAAAGTGACGCTGCTATTGTTATTAATTGTAATACATAATTTGCAAAATGTAACAATTGCAATTATTTGAGTCAAATTGTCTTATTTAGGTTTTTCAAATATTTGTTAATAATCTATTTCAATCATCACCTGCATAGGAAGGTAAGTAAGCAAATTATTAGTTGTAAGTCAAAATAGATTTCATGCAAAATAAATAAAATAACTTTTTAACAATACCAAACATCAGAAATACAACAAAATAACAGAAATGTTTACATTTTTTTAAAGAAACTGCCATAAAAGTTTCAAAAATCTTAGGAGAATGTTCTGCATTTGTTGATGTTAGGGTAAAAGTAAGTTAGCTGGCTTGTAATATCCCCTTTATTTCTTTGTTCTATAACATAGAAATGTGATATTTTCACCATTGAAAAGTGCAAGAAACAATTTCATGTCTTGAAACAAGGAGGCATTTTTGAATGGAATATAGAAAAGATTTGAGGGGACAGCAAGTGGAGAGCAGAGGAGAGAAAAATAATTTATATGGGGTTAGGGATGGTGGCTGATGGGTGTGGCCTCAATAGGAGCCCAAATCGACATCTGCTCGGACCGCAAACATTCTTGGTTCGGCTCTGACAGTGAGCCATGGTGAGAAACCTTGAACCTTTACTGGTGCCACAAAAAGGCCTTTATTCTTGGATGTCTTTTGATTGTATCTGAACAGTTTAAAAACAAAATACCAAACGTACACGGTCGTACCCTGTATAAGTCTTATTTCGTATATTAATAATAAAAAATATGACCAAAGGCAAAAATAACTATTATACTTTGATTATACAACATCAGAATAAAATAAAAAAAACAACTGGCATCATTGTTGTTTTCAAAAAGTAAGCGTTTACGAATAACATTTAAAATGATTTTCGATTACTCACACATAAACATCATTTATTTCGTCTTTGTCTGGTTGTAATCACCAACTTAACAGCTCCATACATGATTGTTAATACATTTCACAGAATATTAAACGAATATCAAAAATGTTTTTTTTTTTAATTATTATTATTATTATTATTAAAGAGGTGTATTTTAAATTTTTAAACAAAACGTGGAAAAAAAAAGCATGTGAAATCTCGCTGGGAGAGAAAACAGTTCACTTACCTACCTACGGCAGCCATACAGCAATGCAAATCCTCAGCGAGCCTACGTGACAGGCTGAGAGTACGCATGTTATTTCCGGGAGTGTCTCTGCTCTGCTCGGCGGTACGTCCCATCCGATTTTTTTTTTTTTTTTTTTTTTTTTGCGTCGGTTATAAATAATGCCCAGGTGGCGACGGGAATCAAACGCCGCTCTGACACATTAAACCGCGACCGGGGAGACGGAGGGGGGACGCTCCGAGCTGGTCAAGCTTCCCTTCGACAACCACAACCAAACCAGCGCTCCCCGTTGTGCCGAGGAGCTCCCCGAGTTTCTGTCTGCCTCCCTCCCCCGTCCTCCGCGTACTCTTCCCCCCTCCTACCACGGCTCTCTGTGTCTACTCCCGCCTGCCATTTGCATGCACACAAACCATGTGACCTGCATCCACCGCCGACGTTCAGTTGCACAAGCGTTAACCGCTATTGTTAAAGAATGTAGAAAGTAAGCTGCGCTTGTAAGAGAAAGACATATTGCGACAACTTGAAATGAATTATGATGCTTTAGAGCATTTTCTGAAATAAGAGTGTTAAATAATAAAGTCATCCCTAGAGTTAAAAAACAGATTAATGGTAGGCTTTATGTTGATTGGGGAATAAATAAATAGAAGTCCAGATAGAGCTGTAAAGTCAGTGGCGGTTGTTACATGGTTGGGTCCCCGGGCAAGACCACCCATTTACCCCAGCTGCCTCTTGCCACCTATCCATCCAAATAGATATTTCCCACCAGACCAGGTTAGACGTAAGTAACAGTATTACTTAGGAGAAACATTTCAGAGGCTATAATGTGTTTTCTTTAATGCTTTTTGCTCTTGGAGAGAGCTCGTTTCATGTCTAGCAAAAGCTAGCCTGGCTTTTACCTTCCTTTCCTACAATTCAACTCAGTTCCAATCTCCCACTTCGATCTCCCATTGAAGTGGATTTTCAATTGGGCCAATCAGGGAACAGAAGGGGAAGTTGTGAAAGATGACATACATTTTCTGCGCTGTTTTAGAATTGTAGTCTGCTGTAGTTTTAGCAATGGCAGCGATGGAAGTGTCCGAAAAAGCAAAAAAAAAAAAAAATTATAATAATTTACAAATAAATTGAAACAAGAAGTACAATTTTTAACTCACTATTCAACTTCCACTCCTTTTCTTTTTCTTTTCTTGCATTGTCTTGAAAATAATCGGCCTAAGTCACAGTCAGATATTTTAAAAATCTGTTCCATGATAGGGGCAAAGGATTATTCAGACTAAATTTTAAATGTCATACCCATAAGGTTGTATAATAACGTAATAGTTAGATATGTAGTCATTTTTCAGGTATGAAAATTAAGACATGAAATAAGAAAATATGAAAATAGTTGGGAAAGAATTGTTAGCAAACATCAAAACTGATTTGTGCTTGAAGAAAAATGGGAATAATTCTTTTTAAGTAGCTAAAATGGCAAGTTCTGAATTTCGAATGAAGCTACAATTATTATTTAAATAATTTCAAATGGTGCACTCTGCAAAATAAGTTCTCTGCTTTTTAATTTTTGACATTGTAATAATATAGTGATTTTAGACAATAATCTTAAAATTAAAAAGAAATGTTACCATAAGTGCCATGAGAATAGGTTTTCATCAAAGCCTATGTTTTTGCAGAGCCTGTTTAGGATATTGAATCCAAATAATCTAACCTGAAAGTTATTTTTTTAACTATTTTGTTTACTTTTTGTAATTTCTATTTTTGGGAATATCTGTAAATTTAAAGAACCGAATAGCAATAGATTATCTAAATAGTAAATACAAATTATTTCTATCCTAAATAACCAAACAACTCCACGTTTTCTTGTTTCACCCACAGAGCTGAACTGTCTCTGACCTCCGGGCTATAAATCTTTGCCTACACTGGCCATTTTCTTGCTCACTTCTAAATTTGCTTTGCTGGAGGAAATGAGGTAATGTGCTGCTATGCAGCCAGGCCAGGGGTTAGGGCCTGGGATTAATGCCTCACCCTGGAGGATTAGGGACACAGGGTGATGACACAGAACTTGCAGGTCCACATCTCACATCTCTCGTTTCAATGTAACCTTAGGATAACAGCTTATTCAAGGTTCTGTTGTGGGAACACATGCAAGTATTGAAACACGTAGCTTTAATATGTAAATATGCTACAATTCAGAAATGTTTATGACTCTAAAATCTTACATCTTGTCCCCTTTATCTGTCCTGGTCATTTATTCCTATATGACCCTTAACCCTGATTGGATGTGTCAGTAAAGTCATTTCCTCTCGGTCTTTTGACCTGATCTACTAGACTTCAGTTTACTGATTGTCATGATTGCATGTGAACTCCCTAGGAGGAAATTCATAGGATGTGCCACATGAATGTTTCAATTAAAATAGTTATTGACATAAACTTGATTTAAAAAGAAAAAGATGCCTTCTGACTATTACACGTTAGCTTTATCTATCACTTCAAAACATATGTCACACAATTTTTATTTTTTTTTTACCTTAACACACGTTAGTGTATCTAAAATGTAAACAATGTTTAAACCCAAACATTACATTCACACCTTTATGCCCTCTAACAGCAGTATTACTATGACAGCTCAGATTATTATGTTTGTAAATGAACTGGATAATGCATGGCTAGCCTAAAGTTACATTAAAACAAGTCTTAGTCATCAGAATGTAGTACTTTGAAAAGTTTGTTTCTCTCTTGGTCTCTTCACTTTCTTCTCTCCTGTTGGTCATCTCATGAGGGGTCCAGATGTCCATCCTACCTTCACACCTCTTGTGCCGTTCTTCACTAGTGGCTGTGTACAAACGGACCATGATGGTGATGATCAACACCTGTTACTGTTGTTGCATGTATAGTGGAATGAAAACATTATTCAAAATCTACACGGCGTAGCAAGATGGTACATGTGCAATAAACAAATGCACATGTACTTCTAGTCCCATCATGTCACATATCTTTGTATATAAAAATGTGTTTTTAGACCAAAGTTCTAACAGTAAGTAAGACAATTTGTGCTCGTTCAGTTATTTGTTTTGAGAGTGCTCAAACTCTGGGAGTTTTTTCCTGTGTCACATTTTTAAGAAAAGTACATTTGTGAATTTAGCAGCAGAGTTGAGAATGTGGCTGTTGACTCTTGCTTTGAGCTTCTGGTACCCTAGACGGAGAACTCCAGGTGTGTCTGGGAAAAGGACTCTGCTATTGCGCTCAGGTGTTGTTCAAAGCAAGCCAAATTCAACAATGTGTCAAAAACAATCCTCGAAGATTTTGATCCACACTGACACACTAACATCATGCTGCAGATCTGTCCGTTTCATATCCCGGTCCACTGCATCCCAAAGCAGCTCTACTGGCTTGAGATCTGAAAGCTAAATTGAACATTTTTGGTAATACACCATAAAATAGAATAAATTGGAGGTGATTGGGGCTGATTTCTCCTTGCTCTTCCTCTTCAGTTTGAATTAGACCATACAAAAGGTTTCATGTTTACCATGAAAACAAAGAAACAGAGTTGACTTTAACTCTTTGCAAGAAAGGTAATTAGACTATTTCTCCACACATGCGCAACGACTCTAATCTTACCAAAATTGGCTGCAAAGGGGGCTGAGGATAACGCTGTCAGTGTTTTGGAGAGGTCATCACAGAAATTGATTTAGATCCACTAAAAAATGTGGGCAGAACTGAAAAGGTGCAGAGAGCTAAATGTGTGACTGTAAAATTTTATTGAAAGCTTGCTGACGCTAACATGTGATGCATGTAATGGCTATACACTTAAAAAGCAAGATATGACAGGAATGTTAGACTCTGGACACATTTCATGATACTGGCCAAAGCTAACTTTCATTATGGGCAGAGGAATGAGCAGATAGTAAGTTCGTTTTCAAGTCTCGGGTCTTGTCGGAGCAAAACAACCCGAGCCTTTGGCTATTGCTCTTCGCAAGATGCATTTATCTCAATAGTAGTGAGAGATGGATAATCAGTTATTGTCCGGATTTGATCGCGAGGAAGGGAAGCAAGTTTCTTCACTTCTCCTGCCCGACGTGCTGAAACAGCACAAACAGCCTTAACCAGAATTTAGTCTTGATTTCATTCCAGCAGAAAGAGACAGTTACACAGTGAGTCCAATAAATCTTTCACATGAATATGAGTTTGAAAGTAAACGCTTTCGCCTGAAAACGATCAAAATGCCACCTTCCCCTGATGTTCAACGTGTAATTTGTATTCTTGTGCATTTGCAGAGCAACACGCTTTCTTGTTAAAGTGTAATCTTTCTGGTTTCATTAATGTGAGTCAATCATTTATCTGCTGACCGGTTGACGCTTGAATCTAACACTTGTTTGTTCCAGGGGCTGATAAACTGCATGCTCTTTGCCAAGGTCAGCCCTCCCTGTGCAGCTGGCTGGAATCCTCCAGACTGTGTATCGCAGATCAGTGCAGCTCTGCACGTATACACATCTCCTCCTCTGTCCCTCTCTCTATCTGTCTCTCCTGCTACTTCCTCCTTTTTGTTGATGCAACAAGACTCGAGCACAGATAACAAAGAGTTAACCTAAGGTAGAGGCCTACAGCTGCTTGCTTGCTTGCTTACTTTATTTTTTCGCTGATTTTTCTCGATTGGTTAGCACACGTTGTTGTTAATCGAAATTTGGCTAAAACATCAAATGCCAATCTTTTTTCTAATTAATGTTTAAAATAGGTCAATTAAATCAGCATGTCTAGATGACTTATTGTTTATTAATCCATGCGACTTTTTGCTTTGTTTTCTATTTATGGCAATTGGCAAAACTGAAAAATCATCATGCTTAGTGCGCAGATGATGAAGGTCAATTCAGAAGGCCCCCACTTTAAAAATAGATGGAAGCACTCGGGTGTCATGGACGGTTTGTTTTTATTTAGATAGCGAGGAAGCAAGGAAACCCTGACATCAGAGATACTAATGAGACGGTGTGTTTAGGAAAATGACATCGAACTGGATGACACATCCTGAAAACATATGCTGACCATGCATATGCTTTGCATGGTTTTCCACAGCACTGAGTGCATGGAAAACCTAAATGCGGATGTGGGGGACACAAGAGAAAACATCTTGCCGGATAAATCTAAAAGATTTGTGCCCTTTTCGAGGAACGAAAGTTACAGAGTTTCGGATTTTCTTATTATCTGGTGCAAAATCAAGTGGCAGAGTATCTGTAGCCAGAAGACTGGTCTTACCTTGATTAGGCTTAATTTAAAATGAGCCACTGTGTTTCCATCAATCCATTCTGGAATCATGCCACTCATGCATGTTGGAGTTGCTCTTTTATGCTAGTTCTGATTTGTACTTTTCGTTTGACTTTTGTCATAATATTTTAGTTAGGACATTGCTTTATTTGGACAATTACTCCTTCTGGTTTTTGGAAGCTGAGTAGCTGGAAGGATTTTTGCTGTTTTGCTGATAATTTCAGATAGTGGTTGTGATGCATATTTGCAACAACCAAGAGTAATTGGCAATACTCAAATAGTGCCTGACCTATGACCCCCCCGACCCCAGAGTTCTTGAAAAGAGGGCTTCATGGATGCAAAGCAGGATCAAAGAGCAGGAGGAAACCGTTTCTTCCATTGATCATATTGGGCATCTCCACCATCGCTCTGCCCTGCTTTTTAACCAAATGGCCAGACAGAGATTTAAAAGCAAAAGCAAATGAGGCGGATTAGCCATACTTGCCAATAACTGATGTTGTCATTCAAGACTTGTTATTATGAAATATTGTCTTTACTGCCTGGATTTTGAGCTGTTAGCATGTCATGACAGCAACAATCTCTTCAGTCAGTGGCTTCTTCAGACGGCTACTGGAGATCCGTCCTGCCTACAGCGTCAACATCCACAATGACTCTTTCAAGATACTTGGGTGATATCAGGTACAATAACATCCAGTTTCTCTTTGAGATAAAGTATTTTTTAATTGATTTGAATCAAGGTGATGTTCTAAGCTGGGGGTCTATGAACTGCTGTCCCAGAACCACAAGTCAGGAATGAAGATTGTAAACCCAACTTGGCATTTTGTCAAGGGTTTGTTCAAATACTTTTGAATACCTGATATTTAACAACACATAACTTTTGATATCAAATCAGAACAAACTATTCTTTTTCTTTTAGGTCAAATAGGATTAACATATTATGTCTATTTGCTAAATGTTGGATTTTTATGAAATGCCAATTTTTTATACTGCAGCAAAGATTCTAACTGGCCTTTATTGAATAAAGAAAGTTATGTTTCTCTTTGAACATTGTGTGCAAATGTCTAGTTTCAACTAAAGGTCTAGCAGTTCCAGTGAAAACCATTCTAAGTGTTACCCTGTGTGAATCAGTTTTTTTGTTTCCTAAGTATGGGCGTACACCTACATTAGTTTCCCATTGTGTTGGGAACTGTAGCGTGAGAGTGGACAGTAGGTCGGCTGCAATATTACATCAAACATTTGGCTGTCTTTAAAGACCATACAGCACACACATTGTAACAAAAAAAAAAAAAAAAAAAGCACACAGGAACACAAATACAAACTCCCAGCTGTGCGGCTCACTTTGCTCCTCACCCTGAAACAATCTGATGTGATGATAGGTGGAGTGTTTCTGAGTCCCAGTGGGCCCAAGAAGACAAAAGAGTGTCCGGAAGAGGCTGCTCGCTCATCCTCGGCGAGTGCATGTCGGAGCACTGATCCTTCCGCAAACACACGCACACAAATACAAACAAAGGTACATTTTCACAGAGTGTGGAGACACGATGTTTATACGTATCTGTTTCTGTTGTCTTTAGATATTTTTTTTGTGTTGTTTTCTGGCATAAGCTCTGTCAGAACCCAAAATGGAGTCAAATCCGTAATATCTGATGGACTGTTTGAGATAAGTGAAAAAGAGGAAAGTTAAAGAAATAGGGGTTACCATACATGTCATGCCTAAAATAGCAGTATTTTATGCGTATTTTTAAAATCTTAAATAAAACAACACTACTCAGTGAAGCTTCTTCGTGATCTGAATTAAGTTTCTATATGAATATACTTTAATTTTCTGAAAATCTTTAATGAGTTATTAAAGATCCATGAATTTACAGCAGTGTATCAGTGCATAACGTGTGACATTGAATGTATACCAGATGTTATCCCTGGGCGTAAGTGGTACTATGGTAAACTTAATTTATTTTTAAGTGACGTTTATTGGGTTCAGTTTTTAACTCACTTAACTAAACATTTACTCGAGTAAGTAGGTAGATATAAAAAGAATCACACCCATTTTATTTAATATCTGTGGCATATTTACAGCAAAAAAAGGATTAAAAAATATATATA